>ML798563.1:202570-224983 GCA_009831015.1 Picea engelmannii | reverse complement strand
CACACACACACACACACACATATATATATAATGGACAGATTTGGAAAAAGATGCCAGAAGTCTGGCTTGGCTGTATATCTCTAATTATATTTTTTTTAGCTTTTTAATGGAAGAGATGTATACTTATTTTTATCTTTTTAGGTCAGATAGAACAATTTGGTTTTAGTGGATGTTAATCATTATCATATTCATATTTAAACCACACAGATTGGATTTGAAGTTCATAAAACAATAACATATACCAATTCGATCTTAGTGGACGTTAATCATCATCATATTCAGATTTAAGGGGCACAAATTGGATTTGAAGTAGATAAAACAATAACAAACACATATTGGATTTGAAGTCGATAAAACAATAACATTTTTTTGAGGGTGAAGGTTTTCACAGTTGAATAATGCAAGTTTTGAAAGTTGAACGTTTCAAAATCTATGTATACAGTGCTTATACAAAAATTCAAATTCAATTTACACAATAGCATTTCATTGAAACGTTTGTTAAAATTTTGAAAAAGACAAAAAAATCAAATATTCCAAAAAGAGGGGACGAGATATATCAATTCTTTTTTCAACAGCAAGATAGTCTCCCTTGGAAAAAGAACATCCTTCCATTTTTTCACCAAGCATTGGGATCTAGTATGACCTTAGGAAGTTGTTCTCGCTACATAGAGTTGTGTCCTCCTCTGTTTGGTTACTCTTCCAAACTTATGGAGAGTTTGTGGTGCCTCCTGCATCACAGACTTGTGTCAATGTTATGCTGCCTAAGTCTAATCATCTGTCGTTCTTTTTTCCAAGGGAATTTTTACCCAACCCGAGTCATCCATTCTGCATTTTGTCTCTTGACATTTACTAGTTGACCATCCCAAGAGTTCAGTCAAGTCCAGATTCAAAATCGATGAAGTTTTGTGCCGGATAATCGAGATCCTACAGTATTTTCATGACGACATGTCAAAGACCTCAGATTAGTGAGTCTTACACTCCTATTGTATTCCTACCTGAGTTGTTGAAGATATTGAAGTTGTTGCTCGAGTTATGAAGCTCCTCATCTCCAGCCGTAGGCATTGATGCTTCTTGAATATGCATATTATATTATACTTGAATATCATCAAATGATTTTGAGATGTAGATCCATTGTGTATTTCTCACAGCTACACTTTGTATAGACATTTATATGACATGGATCTATAGTGTACTTGATTGGAAGACATGATTAGTTCATCTCGAGCATGGGTATGCTCGCCTCAGAGAGATTATTGTTATTTTGCAGATGGCGTGCTCTCAAACTCTGGTCCCGAGATCACTCAACTTCGTGACTTCCCATTGGTAAAGACATTGTAATGTATTTCAGCCATCAATTTCTCTTCTGACCTCACACATTAGGGGTCATCTTTTATAACCCAAAAATTTCCTACCTATGCATACATGGAATTGGCCTTTCTACTTCCACAATTTTCCAAATTACTGCTGAGACTCTCTCTAAAAAAAACATTTTTTGGAGCATGTACGCATCTTGTTGCACTACTTCCCACGTACATATGCTAGTTTCATACTAGATATCCTGAGTACATACACGAGCTGCATACTAAACAACTCGTGTTTTCCTCCAAAAGTTGCAAAAAATAAAAAAGTTGCAAGGAATTCGGTGGAGTTAACGGGCTATTGGAGGTTTCCCAACCAATTTACCCATTGTATCCCATCTCCAAACTGAATAACCATATTTTTGTCATATAAAAAGAGGTCTTGGTGTCTCATTCCATCATCAAGCATTAGAATGGAGAAACTTTTCCAAAATCCCTTTCCCCTCTAGCTCAAGTTTTGTAGCCCTTTATGAGATTTGGCCTCAGCTTTCCCCTTCAACCCTTTCTCCCTATGAAATCCCTTCCATTTTCCCAAGGAGACCGGATGATTGTGAGAGGCATCCTAGGAATGATGCACTTGGAGCAATAGTAAGAGGAGCCTGGACCTAGTTCACGAAGCATATGTCGATAAGAAGGTTGTAACTTTTGTAATCTTCACATATGAATAAAAGAGCTATTTTCTGTCCCAAATATTGTGTTTTTGTGCTTAATTGATTAATGTGTTTACATTTATATATGAACCCTAACATTGATACATAGAGATAGAATATCTTGAAGCTTTTTTGTCTAAATTGTCTGTAGGTCATCTTTGGGAGGAGACTGACAGTCCAAGAAACTACAAAGGAGAAGGAGGTCTACACCAACCGAAAGGACCTAAGGTACACCCTATTTTCCTTCTCTTGTCTTTTAAGTTTAGATTGTTTGGGGTAGTTTAGAAATAGAACTGTCTTTTAAGGGAGATCAATGTGCTTCCTATACTTCGACCTGATATAGTAATAGGGGGATTTTCCCCACTAGCAAGGGGGAAAGGTGAATAACCTTTTGTCTCAACAAATAGTGGTGAATGTAGTGAATGAGACTTGACAATGAAAGTATATGGTGTTATCCAACAATTAGGTTCAATACAAACTCCCATTAGTAAAATTGATAGGTAAAATAAATGGCCAAGATCTCATTGTGTTATTCTACAATGGAAATACAAATTCATCCTTTCCAACTTTATAGTAGCTAAGCATAACCTAGTTACTAGTCCACATGAATTACCTTGGAAGGTGCAAATGGTTAATGAAATTGTAAAGATAATGAATAAGAGTGTGAAGTATTGTGCCTTGAAATTCTCTAATTGTGAAATTAGTGCCATTTTCCATATACTTCCCATAGAGTCATAATATGAGGAGATTGGGACTAACAATTATTAGATCCCCATTCAACTAAAGTAGATTTTTAAAGAAGTCAATGAGTGCTTGGATGAAGAAGGAAACCCCAAAGTACTCTAGGGAATGATAAAAAAACTTGTACAACTTAGATAATCGACCCCCTTACATGAAAAAATGTATGTGAATAAGAGGTTTTGGGTTGTGTTGGTTGTTGGGACTCAAAATAAAAGTGAAGGACCATGACTGGAGACTACCTAATACTTCAAGAATTTGTTGAAGTGTTCCTTGGAATGTTGATAGGGATAACACCAAAAGGAGAGATTATGTATGATATAGAACTCAAACCCATAATAGAATTCGTAATTTTATCTATGTACATAATAACATATCATGAACTGATAAAATTCAAGATTATTTTCAAGAATCCCTAGATAAACAATTCAGCTAACCTAATGTCCCTTTAAGGGGTGCCCTGGTTTTATTTTTAAAGAAGGATGGAACTTGGAGGTTTTGCATTATTGAACAATAACTAAACATTGAAATGATTAAAAATTGATACCCATTAAATAAAACATGATTAAATAAACCTTTATTGATGGTCTATTAAACCAATTGAGAGAAGCACAAATCTTTCCAAAGGTATTAGACTTAAGATTAAAAAAAATGAGATAGATGGATAATATTGAGTCAAAAACTGTGACACTATCTATACAATGAAGGTTACATACACACATTATGGTGTAATCTATCTATCATGAATCTCCCATTGTTACCAAGGCTAGGTGATTCCCAAGTAGTGATTCTTCTATTGTTGATAGAGTTTCTTTAAAAGCCGTGTTTACATGAGTAAATTTAGACAAAATGGAAACATAAGTGTATGAAAAATAAATACATATCCAAAATAGGTTTTGATGTTGGTTTTGTTTTATGTATGTCATTTTTTGTTTGGGAAATTTATTTTTTTCTTGTTGTAGAATTCAATCCATTCCTTTGTCTGGCCTTGGCAAGATGCATGGCTAGTTCTAATAGCACACCATTGTCTAGATTTGTAGTTCTTTTGAAGGCCAAGATGCATGGCTAGTTCTAATAGCACACCATTGTCTAGATTTGTAGTTCTTTTGAATCCCTATTTAGGAAGGGAATGTTGGATGTATGGAATTTCTAAGGCCTCTTGATCCTCTTTCTTTACCAAAATATCCCATCTCACCCGACCCTTTTTAAATGGGTGTAGGGAAGGAATCTAAAGATTCTAAGGACTAGGAGGAGATGTTATCATTGCTAAAAATTTTATATTCCCTGATTCTGGGGGTACGATTTGTTGTGTTGGGTATTAACTTGGTGGGATATCCATAGGGTTCAAAGTGTTGTTAATTGGAGTTCACCAACTTGTGTTGACACCTTTCTTGGTGATGATGATGTCTACTATAATGCTATAATGATCTAGAGGGGCACCAGAATTTTCTTGTTGATTAAATGGTAGTACTTTTTTGTTCTAAATGGGTTTCCTTTTAGGCCTTCTTGATCTCCCTCCCTTTTGAACACAGTGGGTTTCAATGCGCGTTGTTTCAAAGCAAGCTCTACATTGGCAGGTAACTTTCTCATAATTAAGAAGTCAGGTCTAGTTGTAGTCTTTAGCTATAAACTTGATTTTTTCTAGAAATTATTTGTTAATGTCCATGTTAACGCAAATGCGAGATATGTGATAATGTACTTTCATTGTGTTTCAACACTCTTAAAGTGAAATTTGTGAATACATTTCTTATATCCCGCAATAAACCAAAACCTCGTAAATGTAGTGGAAGGTTAGGCATTCTTACCCATATGGGGGTGGTGGAGACAGTGTCCACTATTCAGATAGAATGTGGGAGTCCATTACTTCATGCAAAGATTGGATTTTCCCCAAAACCAAGGACAAGAATTGAAGATTTTATCACTATCTTCTACAAGATCAAATTTTGTAATGAAGAACCCCTT
The DNA here is from genome assembly GCA_009831015.1 of Picea engelmannii. Lineage (NCBI taxonomy): Eukaryota > Viridiplantae > Streptophyta > Pinopsida > Pinales > Pinaceae > Picea > Picea engelmannii. Next base: position 220,275 of record ML798563.1, on the reverse strand, counting down.
CATGCATGGGTACACATAGGCTTCCTCCTTTATTTCTGATCTCCATGTTTTGGAGACCCATTGGTGTAGATCTACTAGTTTTGGTCAAAGGCCATTAAATCTATAGATGATCCTATTTTATCATAGTTGAGGGTGAATCACTAGAGAAAATTGGTCAAGCAAGATGCAACTTTTCAATAGTCATTGAGTCCCTTGTTTTCAAGGAGGAAGGGACCTTCTACCTTGCATTAGGAGGGGAAGAAGAAGGGTTTTTTTCCTTATCATCCACCAATTGTGAGGGGACGGGAAAAGAGGAGACATTAGCTAGACCCAAGGGTTTAGAATTTCTTGTAGTGGTGGTCATTGAATGGGATAGAGTGTATGCATAAGGGGAAGGGAGGACCTGGGGAATGCCGGAGGGGATTCATTGTTGTAATGAGAAACTTGTAAGGATCATGCATGATATCGAGGGTTCAAAAAAGTTGTAATGACACATCTAGGGTAAAATTTTAACCATCACGCTAGGGGCTAGAAAGCTCTCCATTCGATAATGTATTACACGGATTATCTTCTAATTATTGTATTTTTTAAAATGAAGAACATGGGGGTGGGATTTATATAACCTCTTTGAGTTCAACCACATGTTAAACCACCACTACAAGGCGGCCCAATGGCTCTAAGAAAATCCCTCATGGGAATTGAACATTGCTCACTAGTGAAAAACTCACTCCTCACCAATGGCTCCAAGAAAAGCCCTCATGGGAATCAAATCTTGCTCACTCGTGAAAAAATACTTACTCCTCACCAATGGATGCAACCCGTTTAGGCTAGACTTAAGATTAGAATATCATCAAAATAGAATTAAATAAGAAGATGTGTTCAACACCACTTTTCACACTCGTTATGGGCACTACAACACCATGGGACTTTCATTTAGTTTGAGCAATACCCTAATAACATTTATGGTTTATATGAATAATATTTTCTAGAGGAACTTAGATACTATCTAATGCACTCCAAGACAGAGGAAGAAGATAGTCTTGTAGTTACTTAGAAAACACACTATATGATGAGTAAAATGTGTGGCTTGACAGAGGAAGAAGATAATCTTGTAGTTACTTAGAAAACACAAGCTATATGATGAGTAAAATGTGTGACTTTTATAAAGGAAAGATAAAATGTTTAGGAAGTAATTTTGAAACAAGGACAATGGTCCCAAGTAGAAGATCAAGGCAATCGTGGAGTGGTGAGCTCCTCAATATGTGACAAAAGTTAGAAGGTTTACAAGTAGACCTCAATAAGATGAAGACAATCATGGAATGGTGAGCTACTCTATATGTGACAAAAATTAGAAGGTTTATGAGACTTTGAGATACTGCACGGATTTCATAAGGAATTTTGTTTAGCCAAGCTTATCACTTTTTAAAGAAAAAAAATTGCAAAAAATGTGAAAGAAAATATCACTTTTACTCTAGCTTAAACCTTACAAGATTTGAAAAGAGTTTGTGATGTTAACTATTGCCAAACCAGAAAGGCTTAGATGGTGTGATCACTTTGCTCATGCATGAAGGAAATCTTCTGATCACTTTGCTCATGCATGAAGTTGCTCATGCATGAAAGAAAGCTTCTGATCACTTTGCTCATGCATGAAAGAAAGCTTCTGATCACTTTGCTCATGCATGAAGGAAAACTTCTTGTTTACAAACCTTGTAAGTTAAACGAAGAGAATTAACCCACATATGGACTTGTGTTTATTGGATTGGAAGTCAGTTATTTGTTTACTTGAGTTCATTTCAAAATCATGCAAACACAAGCAAAGCCGGTGGATATATATATAACACATTAATGGAAAGATAGAGATTACAACAATCCTAGGTCATGTAGCATAAGAAAACACAGTGGATTTGAATTTTTTTCGAAATTAAGGACATTGATGGCATGATAACTAGTGAAACCAGGTTAAGAAGATAGCAGACATTTGAACTGTGAGATTTTACTAGTTGTTTAAAGTTTAAAGTTTTGGGATTTATAGCTGGAATTAATAAAAAAATTGTCATTTTTTATTATTTAAATTCTATTTTTAAATGTATAAATAAATTCAGTTTTATACAAAAACTTAAAACAATAAAATTATACAAATTTAACCACTCAAATTTACAGATCCAAAAATTTCTATTTCTAATCAAATTTAAAACAAAATTATATAAAAAAAAAACATAAAAAAACAAAAACATATAAATTATAGACTAAATCTATTAAAAAGTTAGAAACATGATGATTCGTATAAAGTACGGATTAATCACACATGGGAGGAATCCAGAAAAGTAGGTATTTGAGAAACGGATCACGGGTATCAAATAATTGTAGAAGAGCAATAGGTATATCCCATGATGTTCTGGGCTTCGCTTGGTTATTAGAATAAGTAATCACGTTTATCATTAAAAAAAAAAAATATCCCTTTTACGTCATGAAGTTGCAAACCTTAAACTCATTTCTGTGTCCCCAAGTGGGTACGATGACTCTATTCGCAGTGGAAGAAGCTTCCACAAATCCTAGTTGGCAATTCACCATAATGGATGCCATTGCCTGAATCTCCCCGGTAAGATTCAGTAGGTAAATAATTTCTCAATAGTAAGATCTAGGGGCCCGTTTTAAGCTTATCCCTGCTTGGGCCTCATTGTTACCTGTAGCTGATCATTTTCTCTGACAGAACTGGTTGAAGATAAGTTTCTATCCAGGCATGCACATGAGCAGTTCACATAGATATATAAAAAACAGACAGATTTGGAAAAAAATGCCAGGAGTCTGGCTTGGCTGTATATCTCTAATGGAAGAGAAACATGTTATTTTTAGCTTTTTAGGAAGAGTTTTTAGCTTTTTAATGGAAGAGAAGCATGTTCATTTTTAGCTTTTTACATCAGATAAACCAATTTGATGTTAGTGGACTTTAATCATCATCATATTCAGATTTAAGCGGCACATATTAGATTTGAAATCGATTGGATTTCAATTCGATAAAACAATAACAATCACAGATTGGATTTGAAGGCGATAAAAAAAATTGATAACAATTTTTTTTTTTTTTTTGAGAATGCAAGTTTTCACAGCTGAACATAATGCAAGTTTTGAAAGTTGAACGTTTCAAAATCTAATCTATGTACACAGTGCTTATACAGAAATTCAATTTACACAATAGTATTTCATTGAGCACAGTTCAGAAACTTATATTTAATTCAAGAGCTATATTCTGCTCATGAAAACACACTTACAATAAGCAGCAAAAGCCTCAATAATCCAGAGTTTATGCCACAATGTACACGATTCTGTCATTTACGTATACCTTCTTCACTCGCTGACCTAAAAATCAATAAACAAAAAATTTCTGTTCTTTTGTTAATGAATGAGAATAGGTTATATTGTAATTACACACCACCATTGTAGAACACACCATACCTGCAGAAATCTATGAATCTTGGAATGGAACAGATGAGCTTTATAGAAGCTGTCTGTCGACATATCCGTAAGGTGGAGATATCGACTCCATTGATTCCATGCCATCATTAAGGTGCTCCAAGTGAAAAAAAGAATGTGGCACTTCATACCACTGTAACGAGGAGTTCATATATGATTCTCGTTCATCTATACTCAACTCTGGAAACTGGTCTTTATGGTTACTGAGAATCGGTATTTGGATTTCATCGACAGTGCGGCTTACACCATTGCTTGAATATTTCATGCTATAATTAGCTGCCCAGTCTTCGCCATGTTCTAAGAGCTGAGGCAAATAATTGCAACTTTGGGCATGTTGATCTGATCCGGCCTGGATAGACAGAGAGCAATAATCGCTCAAAATTGCAGGAAGCAAAGGCATGGCATCGTTCTTGCAGATATTCTGAAAAGGGAATGATGTTGTTGCAGGCATTTCAGAGGCCACGGTAGTACTAGCAATATGGGACAATTCTCCTGTATTGTTATACCCAGTGGGTATTCCATTTTTAGGCGCCTGTAAATCTCTGTGCTGATCTGCATATTGATCAATCCTCTTACCTGCAATATTCAGGTTGTCATTGTTATATTCTAAGGATGGTTGGCTGGACGGAGCAATATACACGCTATCGTGGGCCAAGGCTGCTAATTCTGAATCTGAATCTGAAGCCACTTTGTGGTCATGGACAAAACTCTCTAGGTTCGATTTCCCGTTCTTTTGGTATATACTATACAATGTTTTGTCCATCATACTTGCTGAAGAAGCATGATCGTTTGAAATATTACAATGGCCCAATGCTTCCGACATTTTCGAATCTTGCTTTTGGTTTGATACTGTTTGCTGAAGACTGTTGCCCGCCATGTAAAGCTGAGTCTGTGGGGAGTGATCATTACTATAAGGTGTATATATTATGCTCTCGTCCTCAAGTTGCTTTGATAAAATTTGAGACAATTCAGGTCTTGTAGGGCTCTGTTCGGCAAGTAATTTGGAATCGAATCGAGATCTAGCGAGCTTCTTTTTTATCCACGAGTTCCAATAATTCTTGATCTCGTTGTCTGTTCTACCAGGTAAATGTGTTGCGATGTGTGCCCACCTGCACGCAAACATGTAAGTTTGCAGAAGATATTGAGATTGCTAACCATAGATGCATCCATGAGATTTACTGAAGAACCCTAAATTTGAGATTTTCATTTAGTAACAGACCTTACAGGTCCCATAGCAGAACTTATAAGATCATGATTTTTTTTATGCGTTCGTTGAGTAATAACGAATAAACGATAAAACAATGATGATGAACTTCAAGTCCACTCTGCTATTCATATCTAATAATATTATGATAGTCACTGAACTTAAATTTAGTAATCAGCTAGCATTTTTACATGAATCTAAGATCATGAATGACGCTGGCTTAATGCTGCAAGTGCTGCAAAATTCAATAATAATAGCAATTTCTACCTGTTACCAACAATGTTATGGAGACTGATGATAAGTTTCTCTTCCTCTGGAGTGAATTTCCCACGCCTGATATTAGGCCTCAAGTAATTTATCCAGCGAAGCCTGCAACTCTTCCCACAGCGTTGCAATCCTGCAGCAGGGAATTACGAGTTTAAATCTCTAAACAGCTACACATCATATTAACTTAAGTCTCCTATTAGAATGTTATAAAGCCTGACTAGGATAAGTTCAATATTACATGGAAATATTGAGAGTACTGGTTCACTAGTAAAGAAGCCAGGCAGTGCAACCACAGGGCATTGATTGATTATAATGTTGTACCTGCTTTCTCTGGCACTTCACTCCAGCAGCCATAGCCATTGTTATTGATGTAATTAATAAGCTTTTCATCCTCCTCTGGTGACCACAGGCCTCTCTTCACTTTCTGCTGGTTGCAGCATGAGTGGTGTCCCATGGCTTGTCAGCTTTAAGGGGCAATGTACATTCAAGACCTTAGTTGCCTGATTTTTCAGTTGCCAATTATATCTAGAAGCTCATCAAGCTGTGGCTGCAATGCAAAATATTATATCGACACCTCCATGAGAGCATGGATTGAAGAAAAGGAAAAGAGAGAAGTGCAAATTAGATCTCTGGACAGGCACTAAGAAAGTCTACCAAATGGGTCCGGTCTCTACATCATCCCTGAGAACCACCCGTCAGTCCTATCTAACATTGAAACGACTGGCCATCAACCAGGATCGCTGGGTGCTACACAATACGCACACAGGCGCGCCTCTGTAAAGTGGTTTTGTACAGGTGACCGACGGAGGTATTTTTTGTCCGGAACGAACGTCGAATGCCCGCCGGACTTGAGCAGAATCTTCTTCCCTTTTTCACGCCACCAGCAACAGACCCCATAAATAATTCCAGGTTGGCCCCCCAGATGATGGCTGGCTTTAAATTTTATTTTGCAGGGTGGGAGGTTAGTGCCCCTCATAGAATAGAGACTCTATCTACCTGTACTCTAAGTGCACTTTAATCAATATGACCGAGTCATCTCAGGTGGAAGTGGTGGTGTGTATTTGTGTGAGGAATGAGGATGGAGAGGTGAAAGTATGTATTTGTGTTGGGTTTAAAGATAGAAAGGTGAAAATATTTTAGAAGGAATATGTGCATTTGCATTGGGCTCCAAAAAGATAACCAGAAGAAGGTGAAGGTGTGTATTTGTGTTGGGCATATTTTTCCATTTTGGAAGGTGTAGGAATTAGTAACTTATAGAGTTTTATATTTGTAAAGGGGATAGTATAAATGTACATTTTACTTTTCTATTTTTATGAGATGAAGGTGTAAAGTTTTATATTTGTGAAGAAAATAGTATAAATGTACACTTCCACTTTTCCATTTTTATAGGATGAAGGGATGTACTGAAAATGAAGTTATGTATTTGTGTTTGGGAGAAACAAATGATAATATTCAACAACAAAAACATACATAGCTATATTTTGCAATACTTAAATTTAAAAGGTTGCTTTAAGAAATCTTCAATTCCCATCTTCATTCCCTACATTTGTGTATGGGATATAGATACTATATCCATTCACTACACTTAAAAACAAAAAGATACATTGGTAAGCAATCCTATGTATGTGAAATTCAAATGTTTTAATAAACCTCCACCTCCCCTTCCCATTTTTATCAAGATAAGGGTGTGCATTTGTGCTTTGGACATACATATCTCCCCATCCTAGCAATGGTGAAAGTATACATTTGTGCTTGGGACATACATATGGAATTTATTCATTACAATCCAAAAAAACATGCATAGTTTGTAACACTCTATGTTATTAATTTTTTTTTTTTAAATCAACATGAATTGATCGTAACCCTTGATCTATTATTAAGAATGGAAATGATTAAACATTGTTTAAAAGATTGAGACTAAGAGGGATCTATTCTAAGTCCAAATTTACCAAGGGGTTCATTTTATTAACCTATGACATGGGACTTTCATTCATAGAATATTAAAGAATACCCATAATTTAGTTTCTATATTCCAAAAATCATTTGGCAAATAAACATTCTCAATTAAAAAAAAGCCCTATTTTCATTAAATATCCTAGGTATCCATTTTTTCATGACATTTTTCATACATTTTTTTATTTTTTTCCTTAATATGTTGGTCCCAATATTTTTTTCCCATGTTAATCATTATCATGCTTCTTCCTTACTTTTCCTTCAAAAACCAACGCAAATGTTCTTGTTTGAGTCATACTTAGACTCACTTGGGCTTTGTCTACCCTCCGCCTTTTAAAATCTTTATATCCATATCCACGAGTAAATTAAAGCACTCCCCCAATACCTATATTGATAGGTATATTAAAATGCCCCTCACGTCCCCTTATTACCAAACAATGTATTACTCAACTTTTGAGTAATCACACCAATAGTTGCAAGATGCATCTATAGCCTAGTATGATAGAGATCTTGTCACATGGGTAATGCTTACATCATCATATATCACCTTAAAAAAATAATATTTATAATAGATAATAGTAATATTATATGTTAGTTAAATATATATACAAATGAAATAAAAAACCTTTGTAAATGAAAGAGAGAGATTCTATACATCCACCTAATATAAAGAGAGAGATACCAATTTACACATAAATGGAAATACTTTAAATATGATAGTTACATATAAATATTGTCACAATGCAAATACAAATATGTTAACGATAATCAAAATTGGACTTTTACATATCCATATCTTTATAAGTTGCGAGTTCTAGGTTTTATGGGATTGAATGAGACTACTAGCCTAGATCTATCATAAATGATAAAAAAAATTAACACCTCAAAGTTTTGATCCCTCTCAACGCTTGATAGATCTGGATTTAAGATGTATCTACAGGGGTTTAAAAACCCCGAGTATGAATGAATGTGTTGGAGCATTGCTTAACCTATACACCTGTTGTGCAACATACCATGATCCTTATGCCAATTAGGTAGCTACAAGGGAGTGGTGTCCTTTACAAACCTAATGGTTGATTGGTTGCAGAGTGAGTATGTTTTCTTGATAAGGGTTCCCCTCCTTCTCAGTGGGGTGTGTTTTGTGTTGGTATGCGTGAAACAACGGTGGGATAAACCTATGTTATGGTGTCTTTGAATACCTTCTACGACTTTGAAATCTCCTCTCCTTTACCATTTTAATCTTCATATTTGAAAACTCCTCTCATTTACCATTTTAATCTTCATATTTGAAATCTCCTCTCCTTTATCATTTTAATCTTCATAATTCAATGTTTAGAATGCAAGATTAGATATTCAAATTTTGACTTTTCGTAATTTATATATTTCTCATAGTAAGAGATCATATACTAACATAATTGTGTTATAGAACACAGAGAAATGTATCCTACTTCTAAATTCCCTTATCAAGGATCGTGCACATTGATGAGCATTACATCATCTAATGACATCAACAAGCTTGACTCCTTATCCTAGTTCAAATTGTCTGAATTGAATGTCTCCTCTTCTCCTTCCCAAGGGAGTATCCAAGCATGGAGACTACCTATAGAGGGGTTTGACTCATGAGCATGACTCTCTACATTAGAATTGGGCATGGTGAGATCATTTGTAGAAGTTACATGCACAAGTTTTTTTGAATTTTTATTTGGTTTTACTTAATGGTAATTCATCACAAAGTTCTTCAACCAAGTGGATCTATTATTATCTTGCTTTTGAACATTTGAAACTTTTACCTTCAAGTAAAAAATTACCACATATTCAATCATTGTGATAGGAGACATGAAACTTATGCGATCTTATCACAAACACCCATGCTTGAAACACCATTTCCCATTTTAAGGGAAATATGTTTGTATTCCAATAATTGTGTCTATCTTTGCGTCTTACTCTCCAACATAATTTTATTATAATACTTTTGCTCAAATTAACATAAATATAATGGTTAAGAACATGTGTTTCCTCTTAAGAGGTCACAAGTTCAAATCGAGAGGGGGTAGGGTATATATGCCTCCGTAGACTTTACCAATCAAATCGCTAGGTGGAGGGGGGTCCCTTATCCACAAACAAGGGGGTCTCATACACCAATTTGGTGTGGCTTAGCCGTGACCTTAAAAATAAATTATTTTTATTTTTATTATTAATAAAAAACAAAGATAATAAACTTTGAATATGCTAGTTATGACACCTTTAAGTACTATAATTACTATGCATATTTTTTTTTAAGAAATATAAATTTTGATGTTCTATGTTAGTTGTTACTTATTAAATATGATTGATTGATTTTGAGCCAATAAAATATATTAATAATTTCTGATGTGATAGAATATTCATTCACTCTCATATTAATATTGTTAACATAATTTCTGATGTGATAGAATATTCATTCACTCTCATATTAATATTGTTAACAGTTTAAGTGTTATGTTTTGTAGACCCATTTTAACGTGTAACATTATCTATGTGATGCTACATAACATTGTTACATTAATACTCCTTTTCTTCCCTGCATTGAAAAGTCTCTCCTTGTTTATCTTAGTTTCCTTCCAAAGCGTACACTGCTCATGACCCATCTGATTAAATTGTTATACCAAGGAGGAGGACAAAATGTCCCTAGTGACATAATGGAAAGTATCTAATCAATATAGTTATTGACAAAATTACAATTCGATCCCATTCCATTAAGATAAAAGGAGAATCTTTCTTCTAAAGCATATGTTATTTTCTTTGTGATCATAGATCACGTGATATAGAAAGTGGTTTTGTTTTTTTCTTCAAAAATACGGTTCATGTCATCATATTATGATTTGATTTTCGTTTAGTATGTTTCTATCAAACGTTTTAAAGGTCTAATCAGATGCCAAAAGTTTAATGAAGGGCAAGGGCCATGGACCCTCCCAATGCTTTTGTATTTTTAAATTACAATATATTTCAAGATCTAGAGTCACAAAAGTGTGTAAGCTAAAAAAAAGTATGAATTATTAATATGTGGGGTCCCTCATGGGCATGGGGGACAATAAGCTCCAATTTCCAATGTTAGACATCCCTAACAATTAGAGACAAATGGAGACAGAATTTTATGGAAAGGGGGGAGAACCTAGGGGGCAGGTGGCTCACTCATTTTCTCGCCGACACATATCTTAGCCCCCCAACGTTCTCAATCATTTGCCATATATATTGAGGATAACTACGTCACATTTGTAATGTACACATGGCCAGCAAAACTTTACTAAATTGACAACAGATGTAGACATGTAGAACAAACATGGATATACTATTATTCGTCCTTTGTTGGTTGGCTAGGACCTCTCATTAACCCCAAATTACTTCTCATATATAAATATATAATATATATAAATAGTATATGTTACATTGAACTTGTTTGCTTAGAGGAATCGCATGCATGCCTTTCTACCAACTTTGAAGTTGATTTCTGCCTCATGCACATTGTGTCACAAAAGAAAATTCATTCTAACTAACGTTAGTCTTGAGCAAAGGGGGGTATGGCCCCCACTTAGACACGTAACAAAGGAAAAAACTCCAAGGTAGGAGATATATTACTATTTAATAGATTATATTATTATGGGTTTATATATGCGAATACCCCCACTTGATTCTATGCCATCCATTAAAAAATAAATCAAATCCCCCCTACCAACCATAACGCGTTTGTTTTAATATAAAATAATAGAATCGACATAACTTAGAATCAACACAATAAATAAATTATTTATAACGTCATTCGTAACGTATGACTTCAAGTTGATTTCAATATTTACCTTAAACTAACTTAACTTCAATGTTTCGTAGAATCGCCCAAGTCTATAAATAGCGTAAAATCATAAAAATGCTCTCAAATATGTTAAGTGTTTTTTTTTTAATAATTTAATGGTTTATTCATCAGTCATATTCGATCTGATTTGAACATGTCATCGAGAATAACGTTTGTTAGAATGATTTTAATATCTAAATTAAAATTAAAGTGAATATTGAATATGTCATCGAGAATAACGTTTGTTAGAATGGTTTTAATATCTAAATTAAAATTAAATTAATAAATAATTTTAGAGTTTGTAATTAATTGTAAATCATTGTTTGCAGTTATTATTATAAAAATATTTTAATTTCACATCTATTAAATATTTAGAAGAATAAAAAATAAACAAAAAAGTTATGCTCATTAAAAGGAATCTTAAATTTTAAAAGATTTAAAAGATAAAGGGTTAATATAAATGCATATTAATAGTAATACTAGTATATCAAAGCCATAACATATGAGAAATGTCATTTCACTCTTTAGTTTTTAAAGTAAAAATGAGAATGTTTTTTTTTTTTTTTTCCTTCTGCATAGAAAAAGAAAAGTGCACATTATATTTATAATAATATAATCATTTTACATGGTTGGCCATAACATAACAACAGTTCTTATTTTTAAAATAAAAAATAAAAAAGAGAGGGCTAGCTTTAAGTCCCGCTTGATCCAAACCGATTTTACATATACAAAAAAACTTCATCAGACTAGAAGTATCCAGATTTATGACAAGCATACTAGTGGAGAGATACCCTTCATAAGGCCCAAAAAATAGTAGAGACATCAGAGAATCTTAGCAAACATTACAAATTTAAACGAATAATAGGTCCCTCATGACCTTCAAGCCAATGATTGTAAGCAATATGACCTCGGGGCGTGTAAAAAGCCTTCTTTGATAAACTATCAACCACCTTATTTCTTTCTCTATAAATATGAGCAAATGTAATAGACTTGAAGAAAGGAAGGAGAGCATGGATCCTGTCTTTCCATCCCTTAAGATTAGCCACATTTATCGAACCAATACCATTTAGCCAATCGATGACGATCTTGGAATCCCCCATCATATGGAAGTCGAGAATACAAAGTCTTGTGGCAAGAATTAAGGTCGCCCAAGCTCCCATATGTTCCTCCCTAGAATTTGTTCCATTTACACAGTTTAGAGTCCATGTATATTCCGAGAGATCATTTATCTTAAGAAATCCTCAAGCACCACAAAGAACGCCATTTTGTTGAGAAGCACCATCAAACCAGGCGAGGGTTTTATCTACAGGAAGAAAGGTAGGTAAAATCCTTGGAGAAGGATCAATTTGCTTGGTGCACATAGATCCCACAGAGCCTGTAGCAAGGTAAACAATCCTCTCCATTGATGGGGGTCTGTCCTCAAAGATTTTCTTATTCCTATCCTTCCAAATATACCAACAGATGTGAGCAGGTAGAGCTTTAATAAAATAATTTTGTAAAGCCCAGTTTTGGAAACAGTCATTTACTGCATTACCATTCCATCCATTTGTCAGATTTAAAGCAATTTTAACTCTCTCCCAAACTGAATCAGTGAATGAGCAACTAACAAAGAGATGCTTGCTATATTCTCCTCTTTCTTTACACAAAAAACATAAACCAGGACCATACCATCCTCTTTTTTGTAGATTTTTCCATGTAAGTATTTTGTTTTCCAATAAGAGCCAACAAAAAAGTTTTAGTTTCAAGGGGAAATCCCATTTCCATAAACACTTTTTCCAACCCGCTACTTTATAACTCCACAAATTGTTTGAAAGAGCAATGTAAACATTTTTAACTGAGATAATTCCATATTTATCACCGCTTATCCAGATAAGCTCATCCTTACTCCCAGTAAAGACAATGCCATATTCAAGTAATAGCCTTCTAAAACTCCCCCATTCTGGAGAAAGATCCTCCCTCAATCCCAACTCGATACTACTAACCCAGTTCTAACCCAACAATCCAATAGAAATGGATCGGCTCGCCTGTTATAAGAAACAAATATGCTTTCTGTTTAGTTCTAGTACTGGATCCAAAGAAAGAAAGGAAGTATGTTCCATACCAATAATAACATCTCTCTCGATAATAATTGAATGCCCCAAACATAGCTTCCAGGCCAGCCAATCAAGAATGACTAGTAAGGTGTTTAAAATGTTTTTCCAAGACTGCGAACCATATGATGTATACCCCACAGCCGACCACATCCAAGAGACCACAGGGACATTTGAGTAATATTTACCTTTAATTACCTGATGCCAAATGCTTGGTTTCATCTATGCACGCCACAAAGTGTTCGTTGCTAGAGCTCTATAGAAAAAAATATATATTTTGAAGACCCCAGCCGCCAAGTTGTTTAGGTTTGACAATTGTTTGCTAGATACAAAGATGGTAACAATGCTTGTTTTTAATCCTAGACCAGAGAAAAGAAAAAATTAACCTACATAATTTGTGGAGCACCAAAAGAGATATATGAGCAAGAGTCATCCAATAAACTGGAATACTCTCAAGCACTGCTTTTATTAGCACATAGCACCCTACCAGTGTAAGCCACTTATTACACCAATGATTAATCTTGGTTTCAAACTTATCTATTAACCATTGCCAGTCCTCTGATTTGTAGCTTTTAGTTTTTAGGAAGTAACCCAAATACTTAAAACCCAAAGAAAGATCTTTACAAGGATAAAGGAGAAAATATTTTATACTCTGAAGGTTTTCCGGATCAACACCCGAGTGCATAAGAATGGATTTTTGGATGTTTATAACCAATCTCGAGGCCTGACAAAACATATGAAGAATCTCTTGAATTTTTTCCCATTCAGTTGAGGACGCTTTAGACATAATGAGAATGTCATCAACAAATAAAAGATGGAGAATCTTAATCAATCTGGACACCTTTATCCTCGTAATCAAACCATGATTTTGTGCTTTCTTTAAAGAAAGACTGAGACCTTCCATGACAAGTATAACAAGTAAAGGAGAAAGCGGACAACCCTGTCTCAGTTCTTTACTTCTCTTGAAGAACTTTGTGGCCTCATCGTTGATTAGAGTAGCATATGAAGTGGAGACGACACAAGCCATAATCTAGTTTGTAGTGTTGATCCCAAATCCACTTTAAATAAGGATTAACCTCAAGAAGTCCCAGTTGGTACAATCGTAAGCCTTCTTTAAGTCAAGTTTCAGAATAATAGCTTGTAACTTTTTTGACTTGATGTTGTGAAGACACTCCTGTGCAGTTCCGATAGCATCCAATATTTGTCTTCCTTTGAGGAAGCCTAGATGTTCATCTGATAGTACCCTGGAAAGTATAGGCCAGAGTCTCTTTGCAATGACTTTTGCTATGATTTTGTAACAAAGGTTACAGAGAGAGATTGGCTGATAATCACTGAAATAGGAGGGTTTGTTGACCTTTGGAATCAAAGCCAAAAAAGTGGAATTGATCGAAGTGATTACCTTCCCTCTAAGTCTTGTCTCCTCTACCATATTAACCAAGTCCTGTCCAACTAAATCAAGAAAAGAGTGAAAAAATTCTATTGTCCAACCATCAGGACCAAGGCTTTTGTCTCTAGAAAATCCTTTAAGAATAAAAAATAGTTCATCCGTTGTCACCTCCTTTTCTAAGTTCTGAACATCAGCTTCATTTACAAAAGTCGGAAATAACCCGACAGAGTCGATCCCCTCTTCTAAATTAATCTAGACTGTATCATTGAAGAAAGACTTGAAATACCTGACCGCTTCGTCCTTGATGGCTTGTTGATCAGTATGAGTTCCTCTCGCTTTATCTTTTATTTCCCAAATAAATTTCTTATTCCTTCTATAGCTGGAAAAAAGATGAAATAACTTTGTGTTCTTGTCATCACTCTTTATTCAGATCTCCCGACTCTTTTGACGCCATCTTTCTTCATCTGCCAACAATAATCACTTTCTCTCAGTTTCATATTTAGACTGCGTAATTGCATCTTCCACCGTTGATATTCCCATGTTCAATTGTTTGTAACTATAATCAATGGCCTCCTCAATCTTAATCAAATCAAACTGATCCCACTGGTGTTTCTCTTTAGCCCATACTTTGACTCTAGCTTTTAAGAGTGATAGTTTCCCAACTAAGCGTCTTTGGGCTCTTACAATAAGAATATGCCTCATATCATTTCAGACCTGTCGAACAATCCCCAAAAAGGATTCATCGTTCATCTAATCAGGGTTCAAATTAAAAGGAAAGGAAACAGTCGGGTAACCATCCCCAAACTCTAAACACATAGGTGCATGATCCGACAAGTAAGGATACTCAACCCAGGTTCTAAACCTTTGAGTATTTGTTAAAAGATACTCTGCAATATAGAATTGGTCAAGTCGTTTTGCAATGTTGTCATCACCATCTCTACCATTTCGCCAAGAAGACACCTTCTCCACTGGAACAAAGTCAACTAAACAATTCTTTTGAAAAATAGTTTTGAAATAACCTGCCAAGGGGTCAAATAAAGCTAAAGTTCCCCAAACTTCATCGGGAGAAGTAGTAAAATTTAGATTGCCAGCCATAATTAAATATTTGTGTCTTAACAACCCAGATCCATCCAATGCTTCCTAGAAATCTTTGCAATCCTGATAGGGTCCATAAACATTAAGGAAAGAGAACTTCCTATTATCCAATAGAGACGTTACTAACAAAAAAATCCCACCAATGCTTAAATAAGGCACCAGATAAAAAAAAATTGGATCCCAAGATACCAAAAGACCATCTGAGGTCCCCACAACACTAACAATGCATACACACCAACTAGGTTTGATCTTGTTCATGAATGTCCTAGATTTTTCCACGAACACCAACGTTTCTTGAAGGAAAATGAGATTTGGAGAAGATTTACACACTAGTCTACGAAAGGAGGCCAATTTCAGGGGTCCTCCTACCCCTCTAATATTAAGGGTGAGGAGGATCATGGTTTTTCCCTGGCCAGGGATTTCATGCCTCTAAGCACCCTTTGATCGGAAGAAGTAACTGGGAGATTATCTGGTGTGTAGCTACAAGCCCCTACCTTTCGTCGGGCGCTTCTAGTTTTTATAGGTGAGATTTCATAACCCAACCCCCATGACCATGTAGGTTCAACGACAGAGGAAGAGACACTTAGCTTTGGTGCTTCCGAGACCCCAAGATCTACCTATCTTTCCAAAGGGACATTGCCCAAAAAAATTGTTAAAGGAAGAGGATTAGAGGCCTTAGCAAGATCAGTGATTAAGTTAATTAACATTCTGTCCATTACAGAATCACTAACTGTTGACTCGCTATAACCCGAGACTATGACATAATCATCACTCCTACCTAGTTGACTAGGTAAACTGGTAGCGACCCCTCCTATGGGAAAAACCTCAGCAAGGTTTCTAATACTTTTCGCATCCATGTCAGAAAATATAGGTTTAGTCAAGGTAGTCTTTTCGCTAGAAATATCATTCCCGACAGTTTGTTTAGGGAAGAGAATATTATTTAAATGATATCGCTCCCAGGAATATAAAGAGAAATAAATCTTAGGGAAGAAGAATTTCAACTTACCCATGAAATTTGTGTCTTGAACAGAAGGACTATCCTTCGAGCTGAGCCCCAGGTAATCCAATGTATTAGACTCTTCCACCATCTGTGTATCAATACCCCCAAGCACTTCGTTTGAGGATATATCTTCTTCCAAGGAGCCAAGAACAAAAGTATAATCTCTCCTAAGATGACCAGTCTGTCTACACCTTGTGCAGCGGAATGGAATTCCCAAATAATCTAGTCGCTGAGTAAATAAAAGGCCACTCCATTCTATCTCTAGAACCTATGAAAGTCTCGCGTAAATGTCCACTTCAATAAGGATTTTCGCCATTCATTTATCAGTCGACCTCAAAGAAGCATCATCAACACTAATAAAATGGCCAATGCAGTTCCCGACTGCGTCCAAAGATCTAAGGTTCCACAACTGTAAGGGAAGGCTCAAGAGGAGCACCCATAAGTGTCTGAAACAAAAATATTCAGTGGTTGGGTTGAAACTAAGCCTCCATATTTTAATCATCAAACTACCACCATCATATATCCAATACTTATCAAGAATTATTTTACAATCCTCCAATTTCCTAAATACAAAACCCAACCAACCACGCGGCAAGGAAAGAACATCTGGACAATATCCTAATAAAGGTTCTTAGTAGTGGCGCACCCACTCATCAATCGGTGTAGAGAAATGAGATCGATATGTCATTCTAAAAACTAAGGAACATATCGACAAGTTGCAAGACTCCTCTAGTCCGATATCCATCCCCATGACCAGTCTTCTTCTCTTCTTTTTCGGTTTCCAAGCCTTAACAGGTCGGCTGCTACTATAAGTATGGGCTATAGGAGAATAATTATCTAAATCTTTATCCTCTTCCCTCTGTACTACTCTCGGGATAGACTCTGCTCGCTCACCAAGTTCATGCAAGTTCTTTTTCAGAGGAGAAACCATAGGATTTCCGCCTACAGGCCTTTCAACAAGATTTGTGGTGCAAGGAAGTGTAACGGGAAATGTATGTAGTAATGTGTAGGCCTCCGGAGGTGTCAAACCCGTATTAAAAATCCCAATAATAATACAGAAAAAACAAAGGGTAGTATCATTTAAATCACTTAACGCATCCACCGAGGCATAAAAGCATGTCCTCTCCCAATGCTCCTCGTTAGCCACACTGAGCAAGGTGTTGACCTCATTTTCCATTATTAAAAGCACCTGGAAGCACTAGAAGGCTCCACCTCTAAACCTCGTCAAATCCACTTCAATACTGACTTCTAAACTCTCTCGTTATAAGGATTAAAACCCAGGAAGTGAATAATATGTTAAGAACCAAACATCAATATAGCATAGAAAAACCTCAGGAAAAGTACTCAACGCCTTGAAAAAGATATAATTTCAGATAATAAGCCTCTTCGAGGGGGCAACCTCCTTTTACCCCACTTAAATGTTCAAGTACAAG
>ML798563.1:152020-175470 GCA_009831015.1 Picea engelmannii | reverse complement strand
CCCCACTTAAATGTTCAAGTACAAGATGATTCAAAATGAAAATGTCTCCTTGGTATATATAGGAGACTAGGAGGTTTAATGGCCTAAAGACGACATAAATAAAATAACATTACTAATCTAAATTACAACTAATGGCCTAAATCGGACATAAATAAAATAACATTACTAATCTAATATGCCCCAATTAAGTGGTAATGAGCCAATATTAGGGATTAACATAATAACTAGAAAAGACATAAATTTTGAGCAAAGTCAAAGATCCGCCAAGATAATCTTGCCAACAGAAGCCTATCAAAGACAACTTAAAAAGATGGTAGAAAAGAGGATCCAGAACCTGACTAAAACAAACCAGATCCCAACATCCTAAACCTCCGTCAGATGAGGATAGAATGAATCCCACCAACCACAACCAGCTAGTAGAAATGAGATACTACCTCCAAAAAATCATATTGGTCCCTAAGACTAGTCGAAGGTAAACCCAAGAACCTTACTCATCCCTAGGCAAGCGCCATGAAATTTGCAACAGGAACCCATAACTCGAGATTCAAAATCGTCCTCCATGAAAGATTAAAAATCGTCCTCCATTGCTACATTGATATTTGTAAATAACTACATACTCTAAGCTTCTTTGAAATTAAATATATAATCTCCAAAAAAAAAAAACATATTCTTAATCATTAAACCCATTCAAATTATATTATATAAATATAAACTTATGAATCCAAACTCTAGTGAACATGGCATTCTCTTCAACTAAAACATTTGTTTAACTAAAACACCACATGGAATTTACATCCCAAAATAATTATACAAAGAAGGAAACTGAAGAAGAAATAAGTGTTGAAATGGAGGAAAACATCTATATTCCATTATCCCTTGTCATCGTTTGTTTCCTTGTTGTCTTATCAATCCCTATTCACTCATGGGTATGGTGAATCGACCTCGTGATTTCCAAGAATTATATAGATACGATCTACCATTTCAAAGTTGCTTATTTCCTTCTCTCACTCAATCCACCCATTCAAGTCATGCACATCAAGTAACTAAATGCTTAGTTGACTATTTATGAGGAATTATATTTCTCATATTTACTTGTTGAAACATACACTTATTAGATTACAAATAATAGAACATATGGTCATCTAGTTATATATTTTTATTAGTTCTCTCTTGCTCCAATGACAATTTTAGTAACCAATATGTATTGATTGTTTCCCATGGAAAAAAATCTAATAATTTTATTTAAAACAACAAATTACAATGGTAAGTGTTGATAAGCATTCAAGTCTGTCTTTACAAGATTGTAGCTTAGTCATATGAAAGTACAAATTTTTCTCCCAAGAATGAAATCCTAGACTAGAATCTATACCCGTGAAACATCATATACATTTCTCGTCCAAATTTTCAACAAAATATATCCTTTTTTATACATTGAAAAAGTTCAACTAGTCTTCCTAAAGATACTCAATCATTCTTTTCATGGAGAGACATCGATCATAGAGCTCTAGTGTAAGGAAAAGAAAATTAGAACCAAGGAGAATAAATATATTAAAAGGAGTGTGCGAGAGTGTTGTCAATTATCTTACAAATCTCATTTTCCAGTGCAACTGCATCCTTAGATAGCTTATCTTCTTCCTAGTTCTTGTCCCTGTAAACATGCGTAAAAGAAATGTGTGAGGAGGATTATTTTAGAAGTAGGATGTCATGGAAAAGAGGTTGCAATGTGAAGTTTCAAATTGAATTCTCCGTTTATCCATTGAATCACAAGCAGAGAGTCTCCATAAATTTGAATTTGAGAAACTCCATTTTCCTGAAATATCATTAAGACCATTTTTAGTGCCATAAATTCACAAAAGTTGTTTGTGCCACTTCTTAGGCCAACCTTGAAAGAGATGTTATGAGTGGGGGACAAATGTAAAATTCCCCCATCCTTTCCTTTAGGGGGATCCTTGGGAGGCTCCATAAAAAATCCCATGAAAATTCTTTATTTATTTATTCTTCAGGGGAGTGCTTTGAGACTCATCCTTCCTGATATTGAGGAAAATGAGAGAGGATTTTGAGGCTTTGGATAACACATTTCAAAGGCATGGTATCTTTATCTTCAAAGAGCTTATATTTTTGAGCTAGCGAGATTCCTCAAGCTATGGTTAGAGGGGGAGATTTATACTTCTTTGTGTCATTGCTCATACACTAGTTTTTTAGGGCTTCCTCAATGGAGTTCCTCTTCCAAGCATTGTTTAAACCAATCAAGAAATTTGTTTTCTGTTAGACTTCTAGAGTATAAGCATGGGTCATAACAAGGTGAGAATTGGTCTCAAAGACAACTTTGCAGAGACAACACAAACTTGGTCCCTTATATATTCTTTTTTGAAGGATGTCCCCATGATAGAGCTTTCAAATTAGAGTAAACATGGGTCTAAAATGAGACTCATAAGAAAAAATATGGTTGATGAGTTGGAAAATTGAAAAACCAATATAATTTCAAGAAATTGGGTGAACAATGATCATTGAGTTGGAATTATAAAAGTCAAAGATGATTATGTATTATATATTTATTTGGAAACAATGAATCGCCTTGGTTAAAATATTAGTAAAATCATTTCAAAATCCGATATATATTCTTAAAATACTAAATATAAAATATAATTCAAATCATATATATATATATAATAATAATAATAATATAATAATATAGTATAATATAATATATAATTTTATATAATATAATTTATGAGTTCCAACTAATGAGTTATAATATATAATATAATATATTACAACCAATGAATTATAATATATTATATATTATATCAGATAACATATAATATGATTCATTATTTGTTACATATTATGTAATATCATTCATTATAATAGCAATAATAATCTATTTTTAAGGGCCCATAGATTTGACTGGTATGAACTTGTAAATATAATATATAATAATTAACACTTAATCTATCTATCTATCTATCTATCTATCTATCTATCTATCTATCTATCTATATATATATAGTCTATCCGACCTTAAAAAGGTAAGAGATTACTTTAATTTCTGTAAAATTAAGAAGTGTTCCAAGATCACCATAATTTTGTGTGTGTGTGTAATGAATGATGTATTGTATAAAATATTTATAAGAGGTAAATATTATTATTATTTTTTTTTAATTTTATTATTATAATAATTTATTATTTAATTATAATTTTATTTTTTGAGTTTCAAATTTATTATTAAATATAATAAATTTTAAGTTTTGATAGACCAATTGGTCTTAGAAGTTAATCATCATTATCATCATTATAAAAAACGTAATAGCATATTTAATCAATTATGAATTATTCTAAATAAAATATAATATAAATTTAAATATTTTGGCATTACACAATTTATTGTGTGCATGATTATTATTATTTTTTTATTATCATCTCTCAAATTTACACTAAGTCATCCTACTTAAAAATTATAATTAATGAGATAGTATAAATTAACCTTCGCTAGATAACACCTCTAATTTAATGTGATGTGCCATATGCTTTTATCGTTTTAATATTTTTCTTAAAAGGTCCATTTTAGACCCAAATTTACTCTAATGATTGTTTAATAGTATCCACATGAAGAATTTTTATTTGGATGGGCATTTAAATTTCCAGAGTAGCCTTGACTACCGAGATTGTGGCCTGTCATTACCCTCCATAGCAAGGGCTTTGTATCCAAGTATGGCCTCATAATTACCTATAGGATTCAAAGACCAAATGAGATGATTTTTTTCATTGTTCATATTTATGAAACAACTTCTAAGATTTCAAGTGTAGCGTTCCCATATTTATTCATTCTCCTCCCAAAAAGGACAATATTGTGGCCTATCCATAGTTATGATTCCCTAAGCTACTTGTCTCAAAGTATGATAGCCACAACTTTTCAAGTCTAAAATTAGTTGGGATGGGAGCCTATATGCATTATTGTTGTCAATCTAGGGATCCAAGCCAATTTGGACACTATTACCTTTTCCCATTCTCTATACCAACCAATTTCCTATAATGGGGAAGGTCATAATCACTTCTTTCTATATTGTTGATGCATTTTGAATATTTATAATTGAATTCTGACCCATTCCTCTACAAATTTATTCCAACTAGAAATTGGTGGCCACCCACCTATTCCGGTGGCTCAAAACAAGGGTTTCCACCTTGGTAGTTTTTATACAACCTTTTGGGTCTTAAACTTCTAGGGTTGTTTTGAGGCCCTAAACAACATTTTTTGGGACCACCATAGTCACACTATAGGCTTTATCTAGAGCGTGGTAAAAAATGTGTAGTCCTCTGATAGGCCTTTACAACGAGCTACTGTTCACCCCAAACAAATATCATATGAAAAAGTTACGCCCTTGGGAAGTTGACGTATCAACTACCCCCAACGGGGCCCACAAACCTTTTGGCGTTTCATCTTCCGAGGTTAGGGTTTTGGATTTTATTTATGTCAAAAAGGCCTTTGGAGCCTCATTGTAAAAATTATAATATTCTTTCAAATGAGCATAGCCATCACATCTCTTCTCATAGATAAGCTTGCACCATTCTAGCAAGTTCATTCACTATGTATTTTTACAGTTTTTGTACATTTCTGTCATTAATTAAAATCGTGCATTACTGTATCTCTGTGTTTATTACAATATCTCTGTATATTTCATTGTTATATTTCTGCCTTCATTTCCTTCTCAAAATAATTCGAATTAGTGGTATTAGAGCATGCTACTCCTTTTTGTTTCTTAGTGCATGTCCTCGACGAGGTTAGGGTATAGAGAGCTAGGTCTTGAGCTAGTTTCGCTTGAGGACAACCGCTCTTAACATCCCAAGTGGCCTCCCATGGAAGATGAAAAGAGAGATGAGGGAGCATAATATCCCATCAAGATGTTGCTCACAGAAGCCCTCACGCAAATGGTAGATACAATTTACCATTTCAAAGTTGCTTATTTCCTTCTCTCACTCAATCCACCCATTCAAGTCATGCACATCAAGTCACTAAATGCTTAGTTGACTATTTATGAGGAAATAAATTTGTGATATTTACTTGTTGAAACATATACTTATTAGATTACAAATAATAGAACATATGGTCATTTGGTTATATATTTTTATTAGTTCTATCTTGCTTTAATGACAATTTTAGTAACCAATTTGTAATAATTTTATTAAAAAAAACAAAATTACAATGGTAAGTGTTGATAAGCATTCAAGTCTCTCTTTACAAGCTCGTAGCTTAGTCATATTAAAGTCCAAAGGTTTCTCCCAAGAATTAAATCCTAGACTAGAATCTATACTCGTGAAACATCATTTACATTTCTCGTCCAAATTTTCAAAAAAATATAGTCTTCTTTATACATTGAAAAAGTTCAACTAGTCTTCCTATAGATATTATGTCATTCTTTTCATGAAGAGACATTGATCATAGAGCTCTAGTCTAAGTAACATAAAATTAGAAACAAGGAGAATGAAGATATTGAAAGGAGTCAGCGAGAGTGTTGTCAGTTATCTTCTAAATACCATTTTCCAATGCAACTCCATCCTTAGATAGCCTATCTTCTTCCTAATTCTTGTCCTTTTAAACACACATAAAATAAATGCGAGAGAAGGATTATTTTATAAGTAGGATGTCATGGAAAAGAGGTTGCAGTGTGAAGTTTCAAATTGAATTCTCCTTTTATCCATTGAATCACAAGCAGAGAGTCTCTATAAATTTGAATTTGAGAAACTCCATTTTCCTGAAATAGCATTAAGACCATTTGTAGTGCCATAAATTCAAAAACGTTGTTTGCCTCACTGCTTAGACCAACCTTGAAAGAGATTTTATGAGTGGGGGGCATATTTCAATTTCCCCCATCCTTTCCTTTAGGGGGGATACTTGGGAGGCTCCATAAAAAAAAATCCCATGAAAATTCTTTATTTAATTTTTCTTCAGGGGAGTGCTTTGAGACTCATTCGTCCTTATATTGAGGAAAAGGAGAGAGGATTTTTAGGCTTTGGATGACACATTTCAAAGGCTTGGTATCCTTATATTCAAAGATCTTATATTTTTGAGCTAGCGAGATTCCCGAAGCTACGGTGAATGGGGGATATTTATACTTCTTTGTGTCATTGTTCATACACTAGTTTTTGAGGGCTTCTTCAATGGAGTTCCCCTTCCAAGCATTGTTCAAACCAATCAAGAATTTTTTTTTATGTTAGACTTCTAGAGTATAAGCACAGGTCATAACAAGGTGAGAGTTGGTCTCAAATACAACTTTGTAGAGACAACACCATCTTGGTCCCTTATAGATTCTTTTTTGAAGGATGTCCCCATGATAGAGCTTTCAAATTAAACTAAATATGAGTATAAAATGAGACTCATAAGAAAATATATGGTTGATGAGTTGGAAGAATGAAAAACCAATATAATTTCAATAATTTTGGTCAGCAATGATCGTTAAATATAAAAGTAAAAAATGATTATGTATTATATTTTTATTTGGTAGCAATGAATCACCTTGATTAAAATATTGGTAAAATCATCTCAAAATATGATAAATATTCCTAAAATACTAAATATAAAATATAATTCAAATCATAATAGAATCACTTATATATATATATATATATATATATATATATATATATATATATATATATATATATATATATATATATATATATATATATATATATATATATATATATATATATATATATATATATGAAGATGATGATTAATGACCACTAAGACCAATTGGTCTATCTGACATTAAGAAGGTAAGAAGTATATATTATTATTTTTTAAAATTTTATTATTATAATAATGTATTATTTAATTATAATTTTATTTTTTGAGTTTAAAAATTATTATTAAATATAATAAATTTTAAGATTTGATAGACCAATTGGTATTAGACGTTAATCATCATCATCATTATAAAAAAGGTAATAGTATATTTAATCAATTATGATAACATCTCTAATTTAATGTGCTGTGGCATATGTTTTTACCGTTTTAATATTTTTCTTAAAAGGCCCATTTTAGACCCAAATTTACTCTAATGATTGTTTAATAGTAACCACATGAAGATTTTTTATTTGGATGGGCATTTAAATTTCTAGATTAGCCTTGACTACTGAAATAGTGGTTTGTCATTACCCTCCATAGCAAGGGCTTTGTATCCAAGTATGGGCTTATACCTATAGGATTCAAAGACCAAATGAGATGATTTTTTTCATTGTTCATATTTATGAAACAACTTCTAAGATTTCAAGTGTATTGTTCCCATATTTCTTTATTCTCCTCCTAGAGGCTAATCTCCTCCCAAAAAGGCCACTATTGTGGCATATCGATACTTCTGATTCCCTAAGCTACTTTTCTCAAAGTATGGTAGCCATGAATTTTGAAGTCTAAAATTAGTTGGGATGACAGCCTATATGCATTATTGTTGTCAATCTAGGGATCCAAACCAATTTGGACACTGTTACCTTTTCCCATTCTCTATACCAACCAATTTCCTATCAGGGGGAAGGTCATAACGACTTATTTCTATATTATT
This sequence comes from Picea engelmannii, assembly GCA_009831015.1. Lineage (NCBI taxonomy): Eukaryota > Viridiplantae > Streptophyta > Pinopsida > Pinales > Pinaceae > Picea > Picea engelmannii. Next base: position 167,914 of record ML798563.1, on the reverse strand, counting down.
GATTCATTTTGAATATTTCTATTTGGATTCTGACCCATTCCTCTACAGATTTAATACAAGTGGAAATCGGTGGCCACCCACGTATTCTGGTGGATCAAAACAGGGTTTTCCACCTTGGTATATTTTCTACATCCTTTCGGGTCCTAAACGTCTAGGGATGTTTTGAGGCCCTAAACAACAATTTTTGGGCCCAACACAATCACACTATAGCCTTTAGCTAGAGTGTGTTGAAAAAATGTGTAGTCCTCTGATAGACTTGTCCAACGAGCTATCGTGCGCCCTAAACGAAGATCGTATGAAAAAATTATTCCCTTGGGAAGTTGACGTATCAACTACCCCCTATCAGAGATCGCGAACCTTTTGGAATTTCATCTTCCTGGGTTAGGGTTTTGGATTTTCTTTATGTTAAAAATGCCTTTGGATCCTCATTGTAAACATCACATCAAATCTCTTCTCAGAGATAAGCTGCCACCATTATAGCAAGTTCATTCACTCTGTATTTTTACAGTTTATGTACATTTCTATCACTAATAAAAACTGTGCATTACTCTATCTCTGTATTTATTGCAATATATCTATAAATTTAATTGTTATATTTTCTCCTTCATTTCGTTCTCAAAATAATTATGATCAGTGGTATTATAGCAGGCTACTCCTTTTTGTTTCTTAGTGCATATCCCCGACGAGGTCATGGTATCGAGAGTTGGGTCTCGAGCTACTTTCTCTTGAGGAAAACCTGTGTCACCATCCAGAGTAACCTCCCATGGAAGATTAAAAGAGAGGTGAGGGAGAAGAATGTACCATCAATATGTTGCTCACAAAAGACCTTGCGCAAATGGTAGATACAATCTACCATTTCAAAGTTTCTTATTACCTTCTCTCACTCAATCCACCCATTCAAGTCATGCACATCAAATCAATAAATTCTTAATTGACTATTTATGAGGAAGTATATTTGTGATATTTAATTTTTCAAACATATACTTATTAGATTATGAATAATAGAACATATGGTCATCTAGTTATATATTTTTATTCGTTCTCTCTTTCTTTAATGACAATTTTAGTAACCAATTTGTAATAATTTTATTTAAAAAAACAAAATTACAATGGCAAGTGTTTATAAGCATTCAAGTCTCTCTTTACAAGCTTGTAGCTTAGTCATATGAAATTCCAAAGGTTTCTCCCAAGAATGGAATCCTAGACTAGAATCTATACCCGTGAAACATCATATGCATTTCTCGTCTAAATTTTCAAAAAAATATAGTCTTCTTTATACATTGAAAAAGTTCAACTAGTCTTCCTAAAGATACTTAGTCATTATTTTCATAGAGAGACATCAATAATAGAGATCTAGTGTAAGTAAAAGAAAATTAGAACCAAGGAGAATGAAGATATTGAAAGGATTCTACGAGAGTGTTGTCAGTTATCTTCTAAATCCCATTTTCCAGCGCAACTCCATCCTTAGATAACTTATTTTCTTCTTGGTTCTTGTCCTTTTAAACATGCGTAAAATAAATGTGAGAGAAGGTTTATTTTAAAAGAAGGATGTCATGGAAAAGATGTTGTAGTGTAAAGTTTCAAATTGTACTCTCCTTTCATCCATTGAATCACAAGAAGAGAGTCTCTATAAATTTGAATTTGAGAAACTCCATTTTCCTGAAATAGCCTTAAGACCATTTTTAGTTCCATAAATTCCCAAAAGTTGTTTGCATCACTACTTAGACCAACCTTGAAAGATATTTTATGAGTGGGGGACATATGTCAAATTCCCCCATCCTTTCCTTTAGGGGGATCCTTGGGAGGCTCCATAAAAAAAATCCCATGACAATTCTTTATTTAATTTTTCTTCAGGGGAGTGCATTGAGACTCATCCTTCCTTATAGTGAGGAAAATGAGAGAGGATGTTTAGGATTTGGATGACACATTTCAAAGGAATGGTATCCTTATATTCAAAGAGATTTTATTTTTGAGCTAGTGATATTCCCCAAGTTATGGTTAATGGGGGATATTTATACTTCTTTGTGTCATTGTTCATACACTAGTTTTTGGGGGATTTTCAATGGAGTTCCCCTTCCAAGCATTGTTCAAACCAATCAACAAATTTGTTTTATATTAGAATTCTAGAGTATAAGCACATGTCATAACAAGGTGAGAGTTGGTCTCAAAGACAACTTTGTAGAAATAACACTATTACCTTTTCCCATTCAAAGACCAAATGAGATGTTTTTTTCATTGTTCATATTTATGAAACAAATTCTAATCTTTCAACTATAGTGTTCCCATATTTCTTCATTCTCCTCCCGAAGTCCAATCTCCTCCCAAAAAGGCCACTATTGTGGCCTATCCATACTTATGATTCCCTAAGCTACTTGTCTCAAAGTATGGTAGCCACAAATTTTGAAGTCTACAATTAGTTGGGATGAGAGCCTATATGCATTATTGTTGCCAATATAGGAATCCAAGCCAATTTGGACACTGTTACCTTTTCCCATTCTCTATACCAACCAATTTCCTATCAGGGGGAAGGTCATAACGAATTCTTTACATATTATTGACGCGTTTTGAATATTTTTATCTGGATCCTGACGCATTTTTATACAGATTTAATCCAAGTGGAAGTTGGTGGTCACCCACCTATTCTGCTGGCTCAAAACAAGGGTTTCCACCTTGGTAGTTTTTATACATCCTTTCGGGACCTAAACTTATGGGGATGTTTTGAGGCCCTAAACAACGTTTTTTGGACCCAACACAGTCACACTATAGCCTTTAGCTAAAGTGTGATGAAAAAATGTGTAGTCCAGCGATAAACCTGTCCAACGAGCTATTGTGTGCCCTAAAAGAAGATCGTATGCAAAATTTATGCCCTTGGAAAGTTGACGTATCAACTACCCCCATCGGGGCTCGCAAACGTTTTGGAATTTCATCTTCCTGGGTTAGGGTTTTGGATTTTCTTTATGTTAAAGAGGCCTTTGCAGCCTCATTGTAAATGTCATAATATTCTTTCAAATGAGCATAGCCATCACATATCTTCTCAAAGATAAGCTGCCACCATTCTAGCAAGTTCATTCACTTTGTATTTTTATAGTTTTTGTACATTTTTGTCACTAATAAAAATTGTGCATTACTATCTCTCTGTATTCATTGCAATATCTCTATATATTTCAATATTATATTTTCGCCTTCATTTTGTTCTCAAAATAATTATGATCAATGGTATTATAACAAGCTACTCCTTTTTGTTTCTTACTGCATGTCCCCGATGAGGTCATGGTATAGAGAGTTGGGTCTCGAGCTAATTTCTCTTGAGGAAAAGCTCTCTCACCAGCCAAAGCGACCTCCCATGGAATATTAAAAGAGAGGTGAGGGAGTAGAATATCCCATCAATATGTTGCTTGCAGAAGCCCTCATGCAAATGGTAGATACAATCTACCATTTCAAAGTTTCTTATTTCCTTCTCTCACTCAATCCACCCATTCAAGTCATGCACATCAAGTCACTAAATGTTTAATTGACTATTTATGAGGAAGCACATTTGTGATATTTACTTGTTGAAACATATACTTATTAGATTACAAATAATAGAACATATGGTCATCTGGTTATATATTTTTATTAGTTATCTCTTGCTTTAATGACAATTTTAGTAACCAATTTGTAATAATTTTATTTAAAAATACAAAATTACAATGGTAAGTGTTGATAAGCATTCGAGTCTCTCTTTACAAGCTTGTATCTTATTCATATGAAATTCCAAAGGTTTCTCCCAAGAATGAAATCCTAGACTAGAATCTATACCTGTGAAACATCATATACATTTCTCATCTAAATTTTCAAAAAAATATAGTCTTCTTTATACATTGAAAAAGTTCAACTAGTCTTCCTAAAGATACTTAGTCATTATTTTCATGGAGAGACATCAATCATAGAGATATAGTGTAAGGAAAAAAAAATACAACCAAGGAGAATGAATATATTGGAAGGACTCTACGAGAGTGTTGTCAGTGATCTTCTAAATCCCATTTTCTAGCGCAACTCCATCCTTAGATAGCCTGTTTGCTTTCTAGTTCTTGTCCTTGTAAACATGCATAAAATAAATGTGAGAGAAGGTTTATTTTAGAAGTAGGATGTCATGGAAAAGAGGTTGCAGTGTAAAGTTTCAAAGTGTACTCTCCTTTTATCCATTGAATCACAAGAAGAGAGTCTCTATAAATTTGAATTTGACAAACTCCATTTTCCTGAAATAGCCTTAAGACCATTTTTAGTGCCATAAATTCCCAAAAGTTGTCTGCGTCACTACTTAGACCAACCTTGAAATATATTTTATGAGTGGGGGACATATGTCAAATTCCCCCATCCTTTCCTTTAGGGGGATCCTTGGAAGGCTCCATAAAAAAATCCCATGACAATTCTTTATTTAATTTTTCTTCAGGGGAATGATTTTAGGCTCATCCTTCCTTATATTGAGGAAAATGAGAGAGGATGTTTAGGATTTGGATGACACATTTAAAAGTAATGGTATCCTTATATTCAAAGAGATTATATTTTTGAGCTAGTGAGATTCCCCAAACTATGGTTAATGAGGGATATTTATACTTCTTTGTGTCATTGTTCATACACTAGTTTTTGGGGGCTTCTTCAATGGAGTTCCCCTTCCAAGAATTGTTCAAACCAATCAAGAAATTTGTTTTATGTTATACTTCTAGAGTATAAGCACATGTCATAACAAGGTGAGAGTTGGTCTCAAAGACAACTTTGTAGAGACAACATTGTTACCTTTTCCCATTCAAAGACCAAATGAGATGATTTTTTTCATTGTTCATATTTATGAAACAAGTTCTAAGCTTTCAAGTGTAGCGTTCCCATATTTATTCATTCTCCTCCCAGAGGACAATCTCCTCCCAAAAAGGCCACTGTTGTGGCCTATCCATACTTCTAATTCCCTAAGATACTTGTCTGAAAGTATGGTAGCCAAAAATTTTGAAGTCTAAAATTAGTTGGGATGAGAGACTATATGCATTATTGTTTCCAATCCAGGGATCTAAGACAATTTGGACACTGTTACCTTTTCCTATTCTCCATACCAACCAATTTCCTATCAGGGAGAAGGTCATAACGACTTCTTTCTATATTATTGATGCATTTTGAATATTTCTATCTGGATTGTGACCCATTCCTCTACATATTTAATCCAAGTGGAAATCGGTGGCCACCCACCTATTCCAGTGGCTCAAAACATGGGTTTCCACCTTGGTAGGTTTTCTACATCCTTTTGGGTCCTAAACGTCTGGGGATGTTTTGAGGCCCTAAAGAACATTTTTTGGGCCCAACACAGTCACATTATAGCCTTTAGCTAGAGTGTTATGAGAACATTTGTCGTCCTTTGATAGACTTGTCCAACGAGCTATCATGCACCCTAAACGAAGATCATATGCAAAATTTATTCCCTTGAGAAGTTGATGTATCAACTACCCCCATCAGGGCTCACAAACATTTTGGAATTTCATATTTCGGGGTTAGGGTTTTGGATTTTCTTTATGTTAAAGAGGCCTTTGGAGCCTCATTGTAAACATCATAATCTTCTTGCAAATAAGTGTATCCATCACATCTCTTGTCAGAGATAAGCTGCCACCATTCTAGCAAGTTCATTCACTCTATATTTTTACAATTTCTGTACATTTCTGTCACTAATAAAAATCATGCATTACTGTATCTCTGTATTTATTGCAATATCTCTATATATTTCATTGTTATATTTTATCCTTCATTTCGTTCTCAAAATAATTCTGATCAGTGGTATTATAGTAGGCTACTCCTTTTTGTTTCTTAGTGCATGTCCCTGACGAGGTCATGGTATAGAGATTTGGGTCTCGAGGTAGTTTCTCTTTAGGACAACCTCTCTCACTAGCCAGAGAGACCTCCCATGGTAGATGAAAAGAGAAGTGAGTGAGCAGAATATCCCATCAAGATGTTTCTCGCGGAAGCCCTCACGCAAATGGTAGATACAATCTACCATTTCAAAGTTGCGTATTGCATTCTTTCATTCAATCCACCCATTCAAGTCATGCACATCAAGTCACTAAATGATTAATTGACTATTTATGAGGAAATACATTTGCAATATTAACTTGTTGAAACATACACTTTTTAGATTACGAATAATAGAACATATGGTCATCTGGTTATATATTTTTATTAGTTCTCTCTTGCTTTAATGACAATTTTAGTAACCAATTTGTAATAATTTTATTTAAAAAAACAAAATTACAATGTTAAGTGTTGATAAGCATTCAAGTCTTTCTTTAAAATCTTGTAGATTAGTCATATGGAATTCCAAAGGTTTCTCCCAAGAATGGAATCCTAGACTAGAATCTATACCCGTGAAACATCATATACATTTCTCGTCTAAATTTTCAAAAAAATATAGTCTTCTTTATACATTGAAAAAGTGCAACTGGTCTTCCTAAAGATACTTAGTCATTATTTTCATGGAGAGACATCAATCACAGAGATCTAGTGTAAGGAAAGGAAAATTAGAACTAAGGAGAATGAAGATATTGAAAGGAGTCTACGAGAGTGTTGTAAGTTATCTTCTAAATCCCATTTTCCAGTGCAACTCCATCCTTAGATAACCTATTTGCTTCCTAGTTCTTGTCCTTGTAAACATGCATAAATTAAATGCGAGAGAATGTTTATTTTAGAAGTAGGATGCCATGGAAAAGAGGTTGCAGTGTAAAGTTTCAATTTGTACTCTCCTTTCATCCATTGAATCACAAGAAGAGAGTCTCTATAAATTTGAATTCGAGAAACTCCATTTTCCCGAAATAGCCTTAAGACCATTTTTAGTGCCATAAATTCCCAAAAGTTGTTTGCATCACTACTTAGAACAACCTTGAAAGATTTTTTATGAGTGGGGGATATATGTCAAATTCCCCCATCCTTGCCTTTAGGGGGATCCTTGGAAGGCTCCATAAAAAAATCCCATGAAAATTCTTTATTTAATTTTTCTTCAGGGGAGTGCTTTGAGACTCATCCTTCGTTATATTGAGGAAAAGGAGAGAGGATGTTTAGGATTTGGATGACACATTTCAAAGGCATGATATCCTTATATTCAAAGAGAATATATTTTTGAGCTAGTGAGATTCCCCAAGCTATGGTTAATGGGGGATATTTATACTTCTTTGTGTCATTGTTCATACACTAGTTTTTGGAGGCTGCTTCAATGGAGTTCATGTTCCAAGCATTGTTCAAACCAATCAATAATTTTTTTTTTTATGTTAGACTTATAGAGTATAAGCACAGGTCATAACGAGGTGAGAGTTGGTCTCAAAGACAACTTTGTAGAGACAACACTGTCTTGGTCCCTTATAGATTCTTTTTTGAAGGATGCTCCCATGATAAAGATTTCAAATTAACATAAATCTGAGTCTAAAATGAGACTCAAAAGAAAAAATATGGTTGATGAGTTGGAAAATTGAAAAACCAAGATAATTTCAAGAAATTGGGTAAAAAATGATCTTTGAATCGGAACTATAAAAGTCAAAGATGATTATGTATTATATTTTTATTTGGTAACAATGAATCACCTTGATTAAAATATTAGTAGAATCATCTCAAAATATGATAAATATTCTTAAAATACTAAATATAAAATATAATTCAAATCATAATAGAATCACACACACACATATTATAACTAGTTAGTCAAAGATGATTATGTATTATATTTTTATTTGGTAACAATGAATCACCTTGATTAAAATATTAGTAGAATCATCTCAAAATATGATAAATATTCTTAAAATACTAAATATAAAATATAATTCAAATCATAATAGAATCACACATAGACCCACACACACACACATATATATTATAATGAGTTAGTTGTAACTAATTAATTATAATATACAATATGTTACAACTAATGAAATATAATATATTGGAACTAATGAATTATAATATATAATATACTATATTAGGTAACATATAATATGATTCGTTAGTTGTTATATATTATGTAATATAATTCATTATATTATATAATAATTATCTCTCTCTCTCTCTCTCTCTCTCTCTCTCTCTCTCTCTCTATATATATATATATATATATATATATATATATATATATGAAGATGATGATTAACCTCCACTAAGACCAATTTGTCTATCTGACCTTAAGAAGGTAAGAGATTATTTCAATTTCTTTAAAATTATATTTACATGCTAAAAAGCATTGAGAGAAACGATCACCATAGTTTTGTGTGTGTGAGAGATGAATGATGTATTGTATAAAATATTTATAAGAAGTATATATTATTATTTTTTTAATTTTATTATTATAATAATTTATTATTTAATTATAATTTTATTTTTTGATTTTAAAATTTATTAATAAATATAATAAATTTTAAGATTTGATAGATCAATTGGTATTAGAATTTAATCATCATCATAATCATTATAAAAAAGGTAATAATATATTTAATTAATTATGAATTATTCTAAATAAAATATAATATAAATTTAAATATTTTGGCATTACATAATTTATTGTGTGCACAATTATTATTATTTTTTATTATCATCTCTCAAATTCACACTAAGTCATCCTACTTAGAAATTATAATTAATTAGACAATATAAATTAACCTTCACTAGATAACACCTCTAATTTAATGTGATGTGGCATATGTTTTTACCGTTTTAATATTTGTCTTAAAAGGTCCATTTTAGACCCAAATTTACTCTAATGATTGTTTAACAGTAACCACATGAAGTTTTTTTATTTGGATTGGCATTTCAATTTCCAGAGTATCCTTGAATACCGAGATTGTGGCCTGTCATTACCCTCCATAGCAAGGGATTTGTATCCAAGTATGGGCTCATAATTACCTATAGGATTCAAAGACCAAATGAGATGATTTTTTTCATTGTTCATATTTATGAAACAACTTCTAAGATTTCAAGTGTAGCATTCCCATATTTATTCATTCTCCTCATGGAGGCCAACTTCCTCCCAAAAAGGCCACTATTGTGGCCTATCTGTAGTTCTGATTCCCTAAGCTACTTGTATCAAAGTATGGTAGCCATGACTTTTCAAGTCTAAAATTAGTAGGGATGGGAGCCTATATGCATTATTGTTGCCAATCCAGGGATCCAAGCCAATTTGGACACTGTTACCTTTTCCCGTTCTCTATACCAACCAATTTCCTATCAAGGGGAAGGTCATAACCATTTCTTTCTATATTATTGATGTGTTTTGAATATTTCTAACTAGATTCTGACCCATTCCTCTACATATTTAATCTAGGTGGATATCGGTGGCCACCCACCTATTCTGTTGGCTCAAAATAGGGGTTTCCACCTTGCTAGTTTTTCTACATCCTTTTGGGTCCTAAACGTTCAGGGCCTTTTTGAGGCCTTAAACAATGTTTTTTGGGCCCGACACAATCACACTATGGGATTTATCCAGAGTGTGATGAAAAAATTTGTAGTCCTATGATAGACCTTTCCAATGAGCTGTCACACACCCCGAACAAAGATCGTATGAAAATGTTATTCCCTTGAGAAGTTGACATATCAACTACCCCCATCGGGGGCCCACAAACCTTTTGGTATTTCATCTTTCGGGGTTAGGGTTTTGGATTTTATTTATGTTAAAAAGGCCTTTGGAGCCTCATTGTAAACATCATAATCTTCTTGCAAATGAGCGTAGCCATCACATCTCTTCTCAGAGATAAGTTTCCACCATTCTAGTGAGTTCATTCACTCTATATTTTTACAGTTCTTGTACATTTATGCGATTAACAAAAATCGTGGATTATTATATATCTGTGTTTATTGTAATATCTCTGTGTATTTCATTGCTATATTTTCGCCTTCAGTTCATTCTCAAAATAATTCAGATCAGTGGTATCAAAGAAGGCTACTCCTTTTTGTTTCTTAGTGCATGTCCCCGACAAGGTCAATGTATAGAGAGTTGGGTCTCGAGCTAGTTTCTCTTGAGGACAACCGATCTTACCAACCCAAGCGGCCTCCCATGGCAGATGAAAAGAGAGACGAGGTAGCAAGATATCCCATCAAGATGTTTCTCATGGAAGCCCTTGCGTAAATGTTAGATACAATCTACCATTTCAAAGTTTCTTATTTCCTTCTCTCACTCAATCCACCCATTCAAGTCATGCACATCAAGTCACTAAATTCTTAGATGACTATTTATGAGGAAGTACATTTGTGATATTTACTTGTTGAAACACATACTTATTATATTACAAATAATAAAACATATGGTCATCTGGTTATATATTTTTATTAGTTCTCTCTTGCTTTAATGACAATTTTAATAACCAATTTGTAATAATTTTATTTAAAAAAACAAAATTACAATCGTAAGTGTTGATAAGTATCCAAGTATGTCTTTACAAGCTTGTAGCTTTGTCATATGGAATTCCAAATTTTTCTTCCAAGAATGAAATCCTAGACTAGAATATATACCCATGAAACATCATATACATTTCTTGTCCAAATTTTCAAAAAACTATAGTCTTATTTATATTTTGAAAAAGTTCAACTAGTCTTCCTAAAGATACTTAGTCATTCTTTTCATGGAGAGACATTGATCATAGAGTTCTAGTGTAAGGAAAAGAAAATTAGAACCAAGGATAATGAAGATATTGAAAGGAGTCTGTGAGAGTGTTTTCAATTATCTTCTAAATCCCATTTTCCAGTGCAACTCCATCCTTAGATAGCATATCTGCTTCCTATTTCTTGTCCTTGTAAACATGCATAAAATAAATGTGAGAGAAAGCTTATTTTAGAAGCAGGATGCCATGGAAAAGAGGTTGTAGTGTGAATTTTCAAATTGAATTCTCCTTTTATCCATGGAATCACAAGCTGAGAGTATCTATAAATTTGAATTTGAGAACATCCATTTTCCTGATATAGCATTAAGACTATTTTTAGTGCCATAAATTCCCAAAAGTTGTTTGTGTCACTGCTTAGACCAACTTTGAAATATATTTTATGAGTGGGGGACATATGCCAAATTCCCCCATCCTTTCCTTTAGGGGGGATCCTTGGGAGGCTCCATAAAAAAAAATCCCATGACAATTCTTTATTTAATTTTTCTTCAGGGGAGTGCTTTGACACTCATCCTTCCTTATATTGGGGAAAAGGAGAGAGAATGTTTAGGCTTTGGATGACACGTTTCAAAGGAATGGTATATTTATATTCAAAGAGCTTATATTTTTGAGCTAGCGAGATTCCCCAAGCTATGGTTAAAGGGGGAGATTTATACTTCTTTGTGTCATTGTTCATACACTAGTTTTTGAGGATATTTTCAATGGAGTTCCCCTTCCAAGCATTGTCCAAACCAAACAAGAAATTTGTTTTATATTAGACTTCTAAAGTATAAGCACATGCCATGATAAGGTGAGAGTTGGTCTCAAAGACAACTTTGCAGAGACAACATCGACTTGATTCCTTATAGATTATTTTTTGAAGGATGTTCACATGATAGAGCTTTCAAATTAGAGTAAATATGGGTTTAAAATAGGACTCATAAGAAAAATTATGATTAATGAGTTGGAAAATTGAAAAACCAATAAAATTTCAAAAAATTGAATTAACAATGATCATTAAATAAAAACTATAAAAATAAAAAATGATTATGTATTATATTTTTATTTGAGAACACTAAATCACCTTGATTAAAATATTAGTAAAATCATCTCAAAATATAATAAATATTCTTAAATTCTTAAATATACAATATAATTCAAATCATAATAGAATCACTTCTATATATAACTCATCGTAATTAATTAATGGGTTATAATATACAATATAATTGGTTACTAACTAGTTGTATTATATAATATTATAGTATACTATAATATTATATATTATAATTCATGAGTTGCAACTAATGGGTTATAATACATAAAATAATATATTACAACTCTATATAATATATAACATAACATATTACAACTAGTGAGTTAAAATATATAATAATACATAAAATAATATATTACAACTAAAGAGATATAATATATAACATAACATATTACAACTAGTGAGTTAAAATATATAATATACTATATTAGATAACATATAATATAATTGTATACAATATTTATAAGAAATATATATTATTATTATTTTTTAAATTTTATTATTATAATAATTTATTATTTAAATATAATTTTATTTTTTGAGTTTAAAATTTATTATTAAATATAATAAATTTTAAGATTTGATAGACCAATTGGTCTTAGATGTTAATCATCATTTTTATAAAAAATGTAATAGTATATTTAATTAATTATGAATTATTCTAAATAAAATATAATATAAATTTAAATATTTTGACATTACATAATTTATTGTGTGGAGGATAATGTTTTATTTTTTTATTTTCATTTCTCAAATTTACACTAACTCATCCTACTTAGAAATTATAATTAATGAGACAAATATAAATTAAACTTCACTAGATAACACTAATTTAATGTGATGTGGCATATGCTTTTACTGTTTTAATATTTTTCTTAAAAGGCCCATTTTAGACCCAAATTTACTCTAATGATTGTTTAAGAGTAACCACATGAAGATTTTTTTATTTGGATGGGAATTTCAATTTTCAGAGTAGCTTTGACTACCGAGATTGTGGCCTATCATTACCATCCATAGCAAGGGATTTGTATCCAAGTATGGGCTCATAATTACCTATAGGATTCAAAGAACAAATGAGATGATTTTTTTCATTGTTCATATTTATAAAACAACTTCTAATCTTTCAAGCGTAACGTTCCCATATTTCTTCATTCTCCTCTCAGAGGCCAATATACTTTTGATTCCCTAAGCTACTTGTCTCAAAGTATGGTAGCCATGACTTTTCAAGTCTAGAATTAGTTGGGATGGGAGCCTATATGCATTATTGCTTCCAATCTAGGGATCCAATCCAATTTGGACATTGTTACCTTTGCCCATTCTCTATACCAACCAATTTCCTATCACGGGGAAGGTCATAACCACTTCTTTCCATATTGTTGATGTGTTTTGAATATGTCTAGCTAGTTTCTAACCCATTCATCTACGGATTCAAGAGTAATATATTTATCTTTGATTACATGTTCCTAGAGTCTAGAGCCTTGTATCGATCTCCATACCTTCTTTGCTACAAAGAGGCTTTGAAAAAATGAATATCTTATTTAGGCTCCATCCACCTTGAGATTTTGGAGTTGCAAGTTTCTTCTAGGAGGCTAATACCATCCCCTTTTCCCTACATCTCCAAACCAAATGAGTTTGAAACTTAATTGCCCAGTTTTGTCCGAGACTCTTTTTGGGATCTATTATAGGGACATCCAATAGACGAGGTTGGATTCTAGAACATATTTGACAAGAACCAATCAACCACCTCTAGAGAGCCATTGATTGCACCATGTGTTGATCTTCTTTTCTACCTTGGCTATTAGCCACTGCCAGTCACCTTTTAGATAATGGTTTTCTTTCAAATGAAAGCTCTTGTGTATTTCGTTCCATCATTTGTTGCCAATACCCAAAAAGGAAAAACTTTGGAGTAAAAGAGCCTTTTCATTCTCCAAGAGGCCTCAATAGGAGATTGTTGACTTGTCAATGTTTAGTTTCACACCTATTGCCTCATAGAAGAGAACGATGGTCTCTTTAAGGTTTTTAAACCATCCTCCTGGTTCCTTCACAAAAGATTAAAATATCATCAACGAACAATAAATGGATAACGTTGCAGGAAGTACCAACATTTATACCTTTGTTATTTCCAGTTCTAGTGGCTTCCTTAAGAGATCTAATGATTCCTTCTACAATGATGAGAAACAATAGGGGGGAGAGGACAACCCTATATGTTCCCTCTTTCAGAATTAAAGAAGGGAGATGTAGCACCATTGAATATGATTGCAAAAGATATTGAGCTAATGCAACTCATTACCCAAGTAACAAAGTCATGGCATAAGCTAAGATGAATACAGATGAGTCTAATGAAAAGCCAAGTCACTCGATCAAATGCTTTGTAGAGGTCCACCTTCAAGGATATGGATTTTAGGTTCATGGTCTTGATTGGGAGGAGACTCTCTTGTGCTATCCCCACAACCTCGTGAATTTGCGACCCCTCTAAGAATCCAAACTACTCCAGAGAGAATTCCTTTCATCCTTTTGACTATTATTTTGGAGATAATTTTATAAATACAATTACAAAGGGAAATTGGCCTAAAATTTTGAACTAGTGAGATTATCTATCTTAGAAATAAGAGCTAAGAAAATAGTATTAAAAACTGCCAAAAAAATTCTAGAAACCTCTACCACTTATCAAATGTCCTATTAGCTGAAATCAATTTTCTTAGATGTATATAATTTTTTATATTACTTTTATAACAATTTTAATCATCAATTTACATAAACACAATTAATTTTTAAAAAAATAATTAATGATATATTTTAATCATAAAAATTAATATATATATATTATTAATTCCAACAATTTTAGTCATCAATTTACATTTACATGTGTAATTTTTTATATTTTTTATATTATTTATAAACTAAATAATTAATAATATGAATTAAAAATAATTTATATAAAAAAATTTAAAAATTTAATTTAAAAAAAATGTTTGCTATTTATATTAATAATATGTTTTGATGAAATCTATTAATATTAAACTTTTCTTATAAATATGGACAAACATGAGTATATTTTTCCATTCATATATTATTTCCTATATTAACCATCATGAATACCTCTTAAAATCCATATTAATTTGCCAACCTTAATTTTGTAAGAGCCTTGGCGACTAAACGCCATCTTCTCAAACGAGTTTTGACCTCTACACATGTCTAGATAATTGTGGCGACTAACTACCCCTATGACGTGCAAGGCAATGATAGATGAAGACCCTTCGCCAAATTCCCTAACATATACCCATCTCATATCACTATACGTTTTAGTAAACTCTGGTAGGTTTTTAATGGTTGACAATTAAGTAGTACTCTGGTAGGTTTTTAATGGTTGACAATTAAGTACTCTGGTAGGTTTTTAATGGTTGACAATTAAGTTATGTTAGGTTTTTTTTAGTGTTTGTCTCTGGTCATTGTTTTATACATGATATAAATTGAATCTAGTTTATTTGTAAATATGTATCTTGATGTTATAAGTCATCCATATTGTTGGGTATTAAGTTATTTTCATGTTAATAAATATTTTATTAACAAATCAAATCTTTTTAGGTAATTTTATTTGTATATATGTACCTTGATGTTATAAGTCATCGATATGGTTGGATATTAAGTTAGTTTCATGTTAATAAAATCAAATCTTTTTAGGTAAGATATACTAGTTTAGATCAATATATTTATTAAAATTATTATTTATAAATGTAGAAAGACATCCCTTTTATATAATACTCATCAAACCTAATGATATCCTACGTGTTAAAAACCATGCTACCCTCCAAAAAATAGACAACTATACACCATCCATTAAATAATTAAATATTGCAAACTTTTTATCGTTAATATCATTTTATTTAACATCAAATCATTGTTCTTTCGCAGGTCGACGTTAACAATAAAATGATTAAATTAACTTTTCAGATAATATAAGAAAAAGTTTGGTTTTGCAGTTCACATGCTTTAAGAATCTACTTTAACAAGTGATTCTAAAAATAAATTTGTGAATCGAACTATGTTTATGGTAGGAATAAGTAATGGTCACTTAACGGAAGTATGATTTTAAAATTAAACATGTGATTAAAGTATACGGTTAAGATAGGAATTTTATTGAACTTATTTTTTTTTTTAAATTTATTTATAAAATAATAAATACTATATCAACAAGCTCAAATTTATATATATATA
>ML798563.1:104359-120039 GCA_009831015.1 Picea engelmannii | reverse complement strand
AAGATTTCAATGCAAAGTTATAAGTTAGGGCCTGTGAATTATACATTGAAAAGGATTATAAACCTAAGTGTATTATAGTTTAGTTAATTATATAATAATATAATATAATTAATTAAATTATATCATAATATAATCATTATAGGTGTGATATTTAAGTATCACTGAGAATCCTTTCTTGGGACGTGGAATTCCAGAGGTAAAAGAAGGAGTAATTTCTCGATGTTACAGGATCAATTAACTCAACTAGGTCAAAATGGAATAATACTTGGTATTTTAAATCAAATAAGGGTTAATTAACAATAATAAGAAATAAACATGTAATATATTAAAAGTGGGAACCTTGAGGTACATTGCAGCCATAGGATCAAATGAATGAGGACTATTTGATCTGTCAGAGTATGTGTGTTTAGAGTGGTTGATTCAGAGTAGTTAGCTAGACCATGACTAGAATACTCCGATAGGGATGAGTTCTGAGAACAAAGGTGAATCGTCAATTAGGAATGGAGAGATTTATTCTCATCTGTTAATTGTGGTGGACCCCACTAGAGAGGTTAAGCCCAAAAATCGACAAGTGGTTATCGATCAATCGAGTAGAATTTTTGAGGAAGTTGTCGCTATTGAAATGGGTTATCTGAGAGTTGTTAGGGATACCTTTGGTCAATGAAGACCCTGAGAATTTAAAGGTTATAACCTTTGATATAGAGCTCGAACTTGGGCATAATTATAGTCATTGGAAAGCTCTTGATGAGTAGAAGACGATGATACCCTCTAGATGATGATTTGAGATGGATGAGAAAAAATGAAAATTTAATACCCCATCCCTTAAAAAGGTACTTACTGAGTTGGGTGTCTTACACTACTTATACAGTATAAATTACTTACTTTAACTAACCAAATGGCAAATTTTCTATACAGTGTGGAAGCACATAATTTGGATTTTAGTAAGTGTTTTTCTTTAGAGTAATTATGATGATTATTATTTTATAACAAAAAAATATAATGATATTTAAAAAAATAATATGTATATGATATTTTCTTTTAAATACTTTATAATAATATTAAAATAATTAACAATAATTTTAATAATATTAAATTAACTAAATTAAAAAAATACTAAATACTAAATATCTAATATTTTTTTTAATTTTTTTTACATAAGTAACATTACAAGATCATTAATATGCATAAGAAATATTATCATTACAATATTAAATTTAAAAATATCCGAAGAGTACCAAATATATCAAGTAGTTTTAATTTTATTAACAAATATGACATAAATTTAAACATCATACAATTTTAAAATAACTTAAATTCTTTATTGTTAACTTATTATGATCGATGTAACACTTTATTATGATCGATGTAACACTAGAAACACTTTATGATTATATCAGTCAATTTATTTTCTTTCTATTATGGTACGATAATGTAGCTATATCATCCTTCTTATCCTCTTCCTTGTATTTTAAGTTTTCCTCTATATCATTTTCATCGGGAAAATTCTATTTCTTTTTACTTTGATAATTTATCGAAGAAACGTTAAAATATTGTAGCTATATGATCTTTAATATTTTTTTCCTTGTATTTTAAGTTTTCCTCTATCAAAATTCTGTTTCTTTTTACTTAGATACTCTATCGAAGAAACATTACCATCATTCTCACCTTTCTTTAATTATACATTATTATTAGGGAGAACCTTAGTTCATGGTCAATTCCATGTTTTCCACTTTCATACATATTGTAATTGTGAAATACTTTGGATTATATTGATCAATTTCTTTCTCTTTATATTATGATACAATATTATAGCTATATCATCCTTCTTATTTTCTTCTTTGTATTCTAGGTCTTTCTCTATATCTTTTTTTTTTTTGAAAAAATTCTATTTTTTTTCACTTAGTTATTCTATAAAAAGAACTTATCATCATCCTCATTTTTCTTTAATTATACATTATCATTAGAGGGAGATTTAGTTCATGATCAATTCAACGTTTTTTATCTTCATACATATTGTCATTATGGACAATGTCACCCTACATCTCTATATATGGGGGTTATTGTTTTGGATTTCATACTCATTATGCACAATACATCTCTATATATGGGGGTTATTGTTTTGGATTTCATACTCATTATGCACAATATTTCCATGTCCTTGGTTTCTCTCATCTCCAAAATCATACTCATTAAACTTGTATCATGTTGAATCATCAAATACACATGTTTCTCTTTCTTGACATTGTAGAAAAACCAACACCTTGATTCTTAGAACTACAATAAAAACACCATCCAGTGGAACTTCTCCCCCTAAAATTCTCCCTTATTTGTTTATAGCAGAGGTGGGTGGCTGAAGGTTTTATAAGATATTTTTTGGTTGACAAACTTAAATTATATTAGGTTCTCTGATGTGCTCACATATCTAGTGCACTAGTGCATTCTTGGAATACATGCACTAGAAGTCGTTATTACTATTCCATATTAAAATATTGGTTTCAATCAATTCTAAACATACTCTAATTAGCGTGCTTAAAATAGTTAGTGCACTAGTGTGTCACTATATAAAATGCACCAAATAAGGTTTAGACATTTGTTATACAATATCATTTTTTTATTTAAACAAATTAAAAAAACTTATTGGTGTGCTCCCATAAAATAAGCATCGATGCATTACCTCTATAGGCACACTTGAGGTCAATTTCTTATTTTGCAATAAAACTCTTGCTGGTGCATCTTTAAAGCATAAGTGCACTAGTTCATAAGTATATAAGATGCACTAAATAAGGTTTAGGCATTTTGTAATACAATATCGTCTTTATCTAAAAAATCACAAAAACTCATTTGTGTGTTGCATAACTAACACATTAGTGAGTTTCCATTATTGGTGCGTCAACAATACATGGAGAGAAATATGGCGTTCCTCAGGATGCAATTAATGTTCCATCATTGGTCTCAAGGATGCAATTAAAGCACATGTCATGATGCAACATCCACAATCACGGTGCTTGTGACAAATCCAAAGAAACTAAGATGGTGATAAATTCACAACTCAAGAGAACTTTATTCAGCACTCACTCTAACCCCTCTATGGAAACTACTCCTAGTCCCTCGAGCTCACAACTAGTCTACATCCACAAGTTATCTCCAAAAGAGATGGAAGAACGTCAACACCTCCATCTTTGTTATAGTTTTTATGAATGATATTTCAAAGGGAATAAATGTAAATAATAGAAATTATTTCAAACAGATTTGTCTCCACATAAATACTCATAAGACATTCTAGTGGATGGTACACCTAAACAAGCTTTGGAAGACACCACCCCCTCAATGGAAGAGGAATCCCCCTTTCAAGATGCTCCTGAGGAACGCCATATTTCTCTCCATGCCTTCTATGGTTTCTCGACACCAAAAACCTTGAAATTAATTGGATACAACAAGCAACAAAAAGTGATTTTGTTGATTCATAGAGGTATCACACACAATTTTGTTCATAGGAGAGTGGCACAAGACACCCATTGTTATGTATGCTCCATCTCTAATTTTCAATTTAGGATTGCTAATGGTGGTATGATGAAATGTGGAGGGAGATGTGAAAATGTGAAACTGCAAATGGGTGAGTATCATCTCAAAACTCACATGTTTTCCATTGAAGTGGTTGTGATACAATTCTCGAGGAAGAATAACTACACACTTTGGGATCCATAACAATCAATTTCAAGGAATTTTACATGTGCTTCACATAAGAAGTAAAGAAACATACCCTCAAGGGGATTACCTCTAGTTCCCATGAGATTATAACTTCTAATCATATGTAGAAGTTGTTGAATAAAGGCCACTCCAATGTTATTGAACAATTCAATTCCATACATGTAGTTGACACCACAACACTACAAATTCACTTAGTTTTTCAATTGGTTCTCTCTAAGAATCAACACATATTTAAATTGTGGTTTACTACCTTCACCTGGGGAAATGACCACGATACTCCCCTCATTATAGAAAGTCAACCACCCAATGTGTGTCCTTATAGGCACCCTTTTTCATATCAAAAATGAAATTTAAAAGTGATTCAAGAATTGTTGGAGGTAGGAGTCATATGTCCTAGCACTATCCCTTATTCATCATCGATGGTTATGGTATTAAAGAAGGAATGTACTTGGTGCATGTGTCCTAGTTTTTTATCTCTCAATAAGTTGATGATCAAGGAAAAAATTCCTATTCCAATTATTGATGACCTCTTGGATGAACTCCATGGATCCTAGTTGCTCACAAAATTAGACCTCTACTCAGGATACCACCAATTTGGGATTAAAGAGCTAGACATTCATAAGACAAATTTTCGTACACATTGTTATCATCGAAAAATGGATCACTACAAATAAAGACAATGGATGAAGAAACAATTAACACAAACACATCATACTACCAATATTCATGGAAGGATTACACTTAGTTTGGAAAGTTAATCATAAAACTATGTAAAAGTGGTTTTGGAAATCCACGCACATTCAACCAAAGCAGTGCGTGCACATTCACGTTGGCTAACATGGTGTACAACATGCACAATGCACGACTGACAATCGAAAGACCCACACAGATGCATAAACAAGACATTGATAAGTTTGGTCAGGCCTCAACCACTTTTGCGATGAAGGGGATCTCCCCCATACCCAAAATCACCCCCAAATTTCTCCTTGGGATCACTGAAAGGGATGGGAAGTACCTGTAAGGGACTCCCATTCACATTTGGAACTAGTTAAGAAAAACATTACCATCCTCCTATAAATAAAGGTCCATTGTATGCAAAAAGGAAGAAGCATTTGAGTATTGTTACGCTACTCATTTTTATCTTTGGGAAGCCATATTCCTCTTAGAAATATTTGGGCATCCATACCAAGTGTTATGAATCTCTCCTCTTGAGTAGTACATCACTCTTTTTTTCACCATTTTCCTTTGTTATCCATTGATAGTAGAAAGAATACTTTGTACTTGGATACTCGAGAGCCTCCCAAGGAGGAAGAGGGGACTCATAAGTTCCCATATTTCTCCAGAGATTATCAATTCAAAGATAAATTTACTTGGTATATATCTCTTGTGTTTTCTTTGTGCATTCATTTCAAGTTATTGTTTGCTTAGTTTAGATTTATTTCATTGTTGTTTATTTCTTGTTTGTTTATGTTAGTTGAGCCACTAACCAACTAGCTCTCTGTTGTGCTTTCTGGATAGCCTAACTAGATAATTAAGGGACCTCCTTTTGCTCACCCTTGTGACAAAAGGAACCCAATAGTTTGGCAACCATACTGGGGATTGGAATCCAAATTCCTCCTCAAGTAGGATATTAGAGCTGTTAAAACCAACCTAGTTTATCCTTCATACACTTCAATTCAACATTGTGTTAGTTGAATTCATTTCAAAATTGTCGGCCCGCCATTTCTGTGTGTGTGCATGAGTTCGGGAAGAAAAAATGCGTTGAACACATAGAAACATGTGGCTTTTCTACCGGAAAATCTGTGTGGACTATGTGACTGTCAGGCTCAAACCCGCGTAGATCCATGCGACTGTGCAAATTTTTTTTTTTTTTTCTAGTAGCTTAGATTTATTTTATGCACTTTGTAATATCCACAAAAATAATGCTTGGGATTCATTCTTGCATAGATAACGTAGTCACACATAGACTTCTAAGGGGTATTAAAAAGAACGGTAGTATCTTTTGATTTCCTTGGTTGCCACATGGATGACTTAAAGTTTAGCATTTTAATTTCATTAAAATATTTTCTTTTACAAAAACATCACATTAATTTGGGACTAGAAGGATATTTAGACAATATTGGAGTATGATATTTCCTCGCACCCTTGTGTGACCTTGGAAATCATAAAAAGAGATTGCTTGAAGAAAACTTTATCTCCCTTTAAAATCAATCATTTTAGGAGAGGCCAATACCTCTTAGTTTGCTCATTTTTTGCAACTAAATCTATCATTTTAGGAGAGGCCAATAGCTCTTTAGTTTGATTTTTTGAAACATAATATAAAAGGTTTGCAAGGGCCCATAGATTCCCACATGGGCACAATCTTAGGATAGTTTCAAATTTCTAGAGAAAACAACCTAGGAAGTTTGAGGATTTTGTAAGGGCCCATACATGACCACATGTATACAATCTAGGATATTTTCAAATGTTTCTTAGATTAGAGAACATCCTAGGGAGATTAAAGATCATAAGTAAGGACTCACATGTCCACCATGCTATTTACCTATGGATTTTCCAATTTTTGCAAGGATTGTTTGTGAAAATTAGTAAGTTAGAAGTAAGAAACCATTGTAAAGGACTAAGCGATGTCCACATGCCAAAATTTTCTCACTTAACTTATTACAACTTCATCACTCACTATCACGTATTACACACATCATCACATATCTAAGAGGTATTTTTCGAAGACTTGATACCATAGTATGCTCTTTTCCTTGAGCCCATAAGCGATCTGGGAGAATCAGAAGGGAATCTCTTGTTTGAAAAAATGTTTTTCTCACACCACTCTTAATCAACGAAGTTGGTCCATGACCCCAACTTCAAAACCGACTTTAAAAATCTAAAATAAACCATAATCAACACATTTTATACCCTCCACAGGAGGAACACCAAAATAAAATTGTAGTCTAAGTTACGATTTTGGGGATATGTATCCAAATAACTCCTCATTATCCTTTTCTCATTGAAACTTAGAAAGTTGCGAAATAGGGTACCAAAATCCTCCTAATCAAGGATTCATAAACCATAAGGAAGGGAGACACCCATGAAGGGTTGAAGGTTGAGGTGTAGTTGTTCTATGTGTGCCTCCTTGGGTCACCCAACACTTGGAAAGCATCCATCCTGTGACCGATTTCTGAGGACAAAAATCTAAATGTTGTGCTTGATCGAGGTAACTTAGTGACCGAATTATAGGTTGTATCTACCCAGGTGGCGGTTGTGGGATGAAATCGCACCTTAATCATATTTTGAACGACTATTGAGAAATATCGCCAGTCCTTTTAGGATATGCACCCTTCACCCCTCATTATAACTGATTATTCATACCTTCACCGAATCCTCTTCCAGTGGATTCATTCCTCACTGTTGAGTTCTTTTGGAAGGCCCAATGATTTTTGAGAGGAAGGACGATAGGTATATTAGGACACATGAATTTTTTTTATTCCCCCATGCGGATAAACCCCAAACCATCTTACATTGTTACTTGTGTATGTATGATTACCATTGATTGATTACATATATCTTTAAAAACATTATTGAGATAGTCCACATTTACCAAAGAACTTGTTCATTTATTCTTATCACTACCACTTGCATACATATAAATATAGTACATAACCATAGGGGAACCACAACATCCCCACCATTATAGACATATGAAAACCTCCCCCCAATATTGGGAGGTGTTCCCAATTTGGATGACACATCAGTGCAACCAACACACACACCAATGAGTGCCACTGTTTTAGGATTAGCTTTGCTTGGGTCCATCTCACTAGGCACCATTATCCAGAACAATCCACCCATCTAGTATCCCTTCCTCTTCAGGAATTGGATCTCCAACCATCAACCACCATGGAAGGACCACACAAACTACAATATAGAACCCTATCCTCTTCTTCCTAGTTAGGACAAAATTGGGCCCCCTCTCCTAGTTATATTGGCCATCCACCACACATAAGGAGTAAGAAGAAAAACACCTACTATCAATGCCCATGGCATGGGGGAAATGATTGTACAAATGGGGATACTCATAGTTCCCACCAGAACTACAATCAAACCAAGCATATATATACCACCCATACATGGACTAATCACCCTTGCAAATTTTGTGAGCTCTATGGTCACCCAACCCATCAGTTCCATGACTCACTCAAGAGATAGTCGAAGAAATTCATTTGGAGTGAACACAACACCATCAACTTAATAGTTATCCTTACATTACTTCGGTGTGTACCCTCCCCCATCATGCACCCATTACTATATCAGGTGAGGTTACATGAACTTTGACATTACTTTTTATCCCTCACATGGGTAACCCTCCCTCACACCCAATGTACCTCATGACTGAAACTTAGTTATGCAGACTTGGGGGCACCCCTTCCACCTCGAGTACTAAAATGTATACTAGATATTATCCTTGTAAGTAAAATGGAAGCATATACCCACATGTATCATGGGCCATAACCTTTTATTGGGATCAACTTATCCAACAACGTCTGTCATCTTTTACCTTATTTCAAATACGGGTCATCTTTAAAAACTTTATAGTTTATCGGTGTATTATAGATGATGGGACATTCTCATGTATTATTTCCTTGTCAGCTTGGAAACAACTAGGTTCCCCTACTCTTATTCCACCAATGACTAATTTAAGATCCTTTGATGGCAGAATTTGTTCCCCCTTAGGGATATTACCTAATCTCCTCATGGATGGTCCGATGGATTAGAATATTCTCTTGGGCCATGATTTCATCTATGTCATGAGTTTTGTTTTGTCTTAACACTTTTGAGTCATGATATTCCCACATGAGGGACGCATCATCACCATTGATCAACTCTCCTACACTAATCCCACCCGACAGGATTCTCAGAATAGAATCTCACATCATGTTGCTCATATTGAGTCCATTCACTATCTTTCCACTACCACTAGTCATGTAACATCCACTCCATCCAAAAATGATCCCATGCCTCTAGAACCACCTCCTCAACACTTAATCTTGGAGGCTGTTCAGATCCATTCATCCTTGGGGGAATCCATGCATGTTTCTTCCCCCAAACCCAAAAGAAACCATGAAATATCAACTACATTATTCCCAAAAGATGAAGAATTCTTTGAGGACACTACTTCTTTCAAGGATTCTAGTGATAACCTCCATCTAGGTTCTCCTATCCACTACTGGAAGGGTCCTAACAATTCAATTGGTGCACCCTCTAATATTAACTCCCTTAATAAGGTCATTACTCCCTCTCAAATAAGATCATATCTTCTCACTGATAGGGATATCAGGGACTTCATATCCATGATGACCTATCATTCCCATATAGGAGATGTCACCACACAGTTTAAAGTGACAAACCCCCAATAGATATTAAAAAAAATAATGGATATGATACACTATTTCAGATCCTCTTTTGTGGATGTTCAACTTTAAACTACCTACTATAATAAGACCTAGCTCTTGACACAACAACATCTCACAATATACCCTTCAAACGAACCATGATAGCACCACCTTATGTCTAGTGCCCCCATACATCATGCGATTACAAGACACATGGCCTAATCAGAATGATCCACCAAGATAGTTTCATCACTTATTGTGGAAAGACCTCCTTAGACTTGGTCATTTTAAGCTACCCCCATAGGGGAAACACAACCTACTTCAGGGAGTGCCTTTTCCAGGAACCCATTGTTCCATGGCCTCCCTTAGGGAGTGCCTTGTTCAGGAACCCATTGTTCCCCGAACTCCTTCAAGGAGTTCCTTTTTAGGAACCCATCATTCCTTGGCCTCCCTTAGGGAGCGCCTTATTTGGTAAACCATGGTTCCCTGGCCTCCTCTAGGGAGTTCCTTTTTAGGAACCCATTTTCATGTGGCCTCCCTAAGGGAGTGAATTTTTTGGGAACCCATGTTTCCCCAGCCTCCTTCAGGGAATTCCTTTTTTAGGAACCCATTATTCCATGGCCTCCCTTAGGGAGTTCCTTTTTTAGGAACCCATGGTTCCCCGACCTCCTTCAAGGAGTTCCTTTCTCAGGAACCCATTGTTTTTTGGCCTCCCTTAGGGAGTGCCTTTTTCAGGAACCCATGGTTCCTTGACCTCCTTTAGGGAGTCCCTTTCTTAGGAACCCATTATTCTATGGCCCCCTTAGGGAGTGCCTTTTTTAGGAACCCATGGTTCCCTAACCTCCTTCAAGGAGTGCCTTTCTCAGGAACCCATTTTTACATGTCCTCCCTTAGGGAGTGCCTTCTTCTAGGAACTCATTGTTCCTTGGCCTCCTTCCAAGGGTACCCAAAATTTTCATCAAAGGACCATTTTTCCTACCAATTTCAAAATATCAAGTACGCCTATTCACTATCATTTATATAAAATATCTGTCATATGTTCTTTATCATAAGATATTTTTCACTTCGAGTATTTTATGTTTGTGTGTGAAGGTACATGGTACAAAAATATACAACCCATTCAGTCTTGGAAACCCTATGGCCTCTTTAGGTATATGTTCAAAACTGACATGCACTCATGCCCTTTGAAAACAACTGGATATCCCAGTCACACCCCTTAACATTTATCCTTAGGATCCCCACACTCAACTCTACGGTACCATCAACTGCATTGCATTTAGGTACTCTCAACCGGTAGCATTCTCACCTCTATGATTTGTCCCACATATATTTACCCCTTGTCATATTGACACTCATGTTGTTCTATCCATTAGGATCGAGAGTCCTGGTAGTGTTACACCCTAGAGTAAGAACCTCATACTTATTCCTCATCATCATGATAACCACCCCATTTTGGACTCCTACATCATATTCTTGGTTACATTAAATGCACATCCACATTATCATCAACCCTTCATATCATCCAACATCAATTTCCCATCTACAATTTTATTCTCCATCCATTTACCTCGTACAGAAACCTACCCATGGGGCCCCCACCCTTCACCAATTACATTCCCCTACTTCCACCCCATGAGGCCAATCCATTCTTCATCAGGGAACCCATTTCTGTATGTGTACTTTCAACCCCATTATTCTTTATTTATTTGGCAATTGTATAAAGCACATTTCAAGTTTCAGCAGGTAGAATAGATTTTTTCCATTGCATTCGACATAATTTTTTTCCCTTGGCACACAACAACCCATGTTGCCCTTAGTTGGGGAATTAAATTCTCATCACCATTTTTGCAATGCTATCCCTACCATAGAACAAAATATTGAATTTCACCGACACCTCCATCCTCAAAATATGTAATTTGTCCCATCATCCACTACTTTGAAGTTTTACACCTTCAACACTGTTTACCTAAATATTTGGTCATCCCCCTGACACCGGACTATGTTTTATGGTTGCTTCCATCATCCCATTTTCCCCAAACAAGGATAGTTCTTGCGTCCCCTCTAGTTTGAGCTTCGTCCATGTCACCAGTTCATCCATAACAGTTCTTGATACTATTTTTCTTAATCAGATGTCACAAAGTGCTTTGATTCTTTCATTTGCATCACCTTCCATGACGACATCAACGCAAGTTTCCAAGAAGGTGGAAATATCTTGTCTCTCATTCCACTGTCAATCGGTAGTCTCATACGACACATAAAGAGTCCTCATTTCTTCCCGATGTTGTTTATAGCCATAACATTTGACTCGAGCAAAGTTTCATGTTACGGTAGGTCTTACTATGCAATCGTTGCATTTTTCAATAGCTGCCGAAGACCTATGAATTTGATAAGACATCAATGCCACCAAGTCATTCACCACTCGATTCAGAGTTAGTTCATTCCATAGAATGGCCATCTATCGTTATTGACATCCTCGAGGGCGATGTAGATATCCACTTCATAAAAAAATTTCAGTTACACTCATATTGTTTTAGTTTCATGACATGAGCATGGGGCATGCCCGCCATTTATACAAAGTTACAACTTTAAATTTCAGTGTTCAGAGAATTTTGACACTACTATGAATCCCCTCTTCCTCCGACTAGATGTTCTTACAATCCCTCTTCAACAAAATCTACAACTCTCTTATTGTTACGACAATTTCAGCAAAAAGAAACATTGATGTATTTCGGCTATACGTATGCTCCTAACCTCACACATAAGGGAGAATCTGTTATCATCAAAACAATACTTAGACAAATATAGATAATGGATGAAAAACCTAACACAACATAATGCCAATAATTATGTAAGGATCACATTCAATTTGGAAATATACCCACAAAATTATGAAAAAAAAATCCCGAATTTCTGTGCACATTCAACAAAGAAAACATGTGCACATCCATGTAGGAAAACACAATGTACAACCGCACAATGCATGGTTCGTGTGAATGAAAATAAGGAAACCCGCGCAGATGAAAAAATTATGCATTGATGATTTTGGTCTGGCCTCAACCATTTCTAGGATGGAGTAGATCTCGACCATACCCAAAAATCTCCCTAAACATCCACCTTGGGATCACTAACCAAATGCCTCCCATTCACACTTGTAACTAGTTGAAAAATATCTTTCCATCCTTCTATAAATATAGGATCATTGTATGTAAAAAAGGAGAAGAATCCATAGAATTGTTATGTTGTTCAAATTCTCTTGGAGAAAGCCATCTTTCCCTTGAGCCATAAGTTTGAGCATGTGTAGCATAGAGCTAGCTTTACACCTCTTGTGAAGATAAGCCTTGGGTATTTTTCACCATTGTAGACTCACCATTGGAGAGTGATAGCTCTATTTTTTTAAAGGATCAAAGGACCCTCACTTAGGAGGAATAGGGGATTCATTGTCCCATATTTCTCCTCTTGGTGCACCCAATTTGAAGATTCAATTATATTGGGTAACCATTTCATGTGTTAAATTTCATGGATCACTTGTTTATGTTAGTTTATTTTTTTTCTCATTCTTAGTTGCTATTTTCTTTCTTTGTATTTTGTTTTCTAGATTGCAGGTCCACTAACTTGCTAACCATATTTTTGTTATTCCTTGTTAGCTTACCAAGGTAGTTAAGGGAATCTATTTTTATCACTCAATAGAGTTTATGCCAATAGAGACACCACTCATAACTTCTCCCCCCAAGAAGTATCATCCAACCATATCCCCCACCTTCACCCCAACCGACAGCTGCGACTGCTTTTCCAAAAGTCGCCCTTGGAAAGGGAGCCCAATAATGAAATAAATGTCAATATCTGTGGTAATATGCAGATCTCTCCCATGTACTGAAAATAACTATCGATCTGGCTACCACATCCATAATATGAATTCTAGTAGCGACTCCTAGGTATGGATCAATGCAGAATAAGAAAATCACAGTAACCCAGCCTGGGCCAAATGTCACCAGATTTGTGCATGAACTCCCAACTCTCTCCTAAGAGACTCCTAATCTCTCTCCCTCCACTGCACTGACATCCTCACTATTTGATTGGAAACTTTTATCCATGAAAACATAAGCTATGTTAGCTCATCATCATGAAAAAATCCCATCGAAGCCATATAAACACATTGTTTCCCTCGCGTGACTATTCCCATAACAGTCGTGCACATCTGCGCAAATGTTCTAAAAATAATTGTGATGTGTGACTGTTTCACTTATAGTTGTGCACTTCTACATGAATTTTTATCTTACAGTCACAAACTCCTGCACAACTATTCTCCAAATAGTTGCACAATTCTTCCATCACCTTGGGCACAAATGTCTGTCTGAAGATCTTATTTTTACAACCACGCAAATTTGCGCGACTATTACTCGAACAACCGTGCACATGACCAACCTCCCTCCGCATGGATGAAACTTCAAGCACTGCACACATATTCACGGTTGTTGTTTATACAACCACACACTATGCACATATTTATTAATTAAACCTGTGCACATTTGCATGGGAATCAGACGATCTCCCATGTAGACCCACCCTCACATTCAAACAAATGGTCATACGACCCTACATATGGCACCCTACCCTCCCAAAAACATTCCTACACTATGAAGGAGGTTTTGACGACTTACCTTGGTCTCTCGCAACCCAAATCTGACCTTGCCTGCTCTCCCACAACTCAAAACATTCAACACATACATCTCTCATACCTCCACAACAACAAGTACAAATGAAGTGGTTATGTGGGATCCATGCCCTTATATACGCCCTTTGGCCCAACTTCCTCATGTCAGTTCAGTTGCGTTCGAGGTCTGTTTCTCACACTGTTCGCACCCACGAGATCTATATTCCCTCGACTTCACAACAATACTCTCAAGCTCTCATTTCAGTCTGGAGCCCTGGGGACCCCTTTTGGCCACCCCAGGTGTTGTAACAGATATCAAAATTGACTGTACTTCCCAAGGTATAGGTATACTTAAAAGGCATCTCTCATCTTGTCACACTCTTATTATTATAGACGATGTAGATAATGTTGATCAGCTGGATGTGATTTTGCCAATTAAGGATATCCTTAGTCCCAAAAGCTTGATTTTGGTTACTTCGCGGGACAAGCATGTCCTCAAAAGCTCAGGGGTGTTAGAGTAGTCTTGATTTTATAGAAATGAAGGAGAAAAGGCACCCAAGAGGCACCATCCTTGTTCAAGGGCCAGCATGCTGTCCCAACAGCAACATGGACGCAAAGGAAAACAACCTTATCATTGTTCCCGCTTCTTCTTCAAACATTTTTCGGAATGCAACTCTTCTTGTTCGATTTTAAACTTAGATTGATGTATCGTATCTATAAGGCAACATATGGTGGAGGAATATCAACTATATAGATGAATATTAAGGTCTCCATGTCGTGGAGGACCTGGTACAACTATCTAGCCATTCAAGTCGCTTGAAGAGTGGCATCTTAACTCAGTCCAAGAAAGCAACAACAAAAACAAAACCTTATATTCTCCCAAAGAATTACAGATCTCAATGTTCCTCTTGTCACCTCCAATGCAGGTGTTTTGAGTATTCGACGGAACCATGCTCATCATCTATCATTTTGTTGTGTTTGTGGAGAAAATTCACAAATAGGGTGTGGGTGACTCAAACAAACACCAACGAAACATGTACAACTTGTGGGATCCATTAATCAGAGATGGTCTGCGTTGGCATTCAATTTCTTTATGGTGCCCCATCTTTATGATTGCAAAAAATGTGCAGTCAGTCAGACGCCTATATATATACCCATTCTATATCTCATCATGCTTCAGAACTATGCTAGAGATTCACGTTCATTTGATGCAGAAAATGGTTTGTGGAATATACTAAACCCTAATGCCCAGACGTTCATGTACGCAGAGAATAGACATACAACAAAGAGAATCAATCAGACTGCGTTGCAAAGGGATAGAGAGCAGATCTAATACTAGCGTTTCCCAGGACAGATTGACATGCAGACTAAGGGACATATTTGCAGGGGCGCAGAATGGCAAGCAGAAAGATGGCAAAAGAGTTTCTACATAATGAAATGAAAACTCCCAAGGGAATGATGGGTTTTGGACACACTTAGATGCACATGGACTTCCAACCACATTTCCTTTTCCCTCGCAGTGCTCATTTTCTCTCAGAGAAAAGGAACAGGAGAACATTCCTCCATTCTCCTCTTGTTCTTCTACTTCTCTATTGTCACTGCCAAATCCGAGGACTGGTGGATAAATGATCTGTTGACGCTGCCATTTGATTATTTTGGACAGATAATCGCTTGTATTCACAAGCGGGGAATGCCGGAGAAATTTATCGGTCGAGTGCTATTGTTTTACATAGATCGTTGGATCGTGGACATATTGAGGGTTGACGATTAAAGTAGCAATTTTCATGACAAGTCTTTGGATTTTGAAGAAATTCAGGTGTTTTCAAGAACTGAAAGGAGAGGCGTTATTGAGTCAATCGTCAGGCTTCTTCCCCCAGACAATGATGTAGTGCCTGTGAGCTTCTTGTTTGCGATTCTTCATTGTGTTCTCGCTTGGA
>ML798563.1:71511-88509 GCA_009831015.1 Picea engelmannii | reverse complement strand
ATTATTCAAATGAGAAGTATGAGAAGAAGGGGATTTATTAGCATCAATAAGATCACCATCACCTATGCCTTTACCTTCTCTTCGCTCTTTACTTCTGCATCTTTGGACGAAGTTTCATCTTCCTTCTTCTTCTTTTCTGCACGTTCTTCGAAAAGCATTTCCACCATATTTTTCATGCTGATAAAGGCCTCTAGAAACTCTGTTTCAGTGAGAACAAATTTCTCTTGTTCCCCATGTCCTTCTTCTTCCCCTCATGGAGAAGACATGATTTTTGGGAATGTTTTCCTTGAACCAGTCTCAGGATCTCCTTCAACTAATTCTCCTTCACCGAGCTGAGATTTTGACCTGGTAAGCATTCACAGTCTTGCACTACAGTAAACCAAGCTCTGATACCATTAATTTGATCCGTAGGATCTAAGTGTTAAGTGCATTTTTTTTAAATACTATGAATGCTCAACATGTTAATATACTTTTAGCTTCTAAATAAAAACTGTAATGTGGAAATGAAACACTGTACATAATGAAGATAACAGGAAACAAAAACACAGAAACAGAGAATGAAAAACACAGCAGAAGAGAGTCTCAAAACACTGAAATTGTTAACGTAGTTCACCCCCTTCACTAAGCTACATCTCTGGATCCCTCTCCAATGGGTACCGATCCATTTAAATCTTCAAAAATGGTACAATTGATTACAAGAACATCTTCAACAGACTATGAGACGCTATGAGACAATAGTACTGTGCAGAATACTAAAAAACTACAAATTCTGGCAAGTTTACAAAGGTTTTCAACAATAAGAAAACCACAGCAGAACGTAGATGATTCTACAAGCAACAGTGCTTCACCAAAATGTCTCCACCGCTGTTAAACTTCTCTCCCTTGCGCACAGGCTGAATCCTCCTTTATAGCACATGGGCCTCTCAACATAATAACGTTTCAATCAAATGTTGAACATAAAAGATGATCCGAGTTATGGCTGAACGAGAATGATGTTGTAGTTATTCTCTTAACAAAAATTATACCTCTATTTCATTCCCAGCCGAGCTATCAAGTAGCAAAAAAACCCTGTCGTGGCCAAATCTCTGTTATAATAACAGTACTCATCAATGATCAGTTAAGTGGGAGGTTATACAGTTCCCAGCTAAATTGGATGGTACTCCGCCAAAATCTCTGCCAAAATGAGTCAATGAAACCGTACACAAGCGTGTTTCCCATTGCCATGAAAACCACCCTTCAAAACGGTAAAAACCGTGCACAAACGGATATTGCACACTCATAGAACCAATACATGTACCATAACCTTTGCTATATATAGCAATGTATGGAACACACTATGTGAATATTACATAGTTTAGACCTTTTAAAAACACATTGCAACATTCCCATATATCATATGTATGATATATTAACATAGCATAATGCACCATGTGTGGCAAGCAATATAAAAAGGCTTAGTATCGTAAAGAGCTTAGCATGTGAAGAGCGAGGTATACCCATAACCATTGTGCCATTGGATCATATAACTTGAGGATGAAAAATCCATTCGGATCAAGTGCAATCTAAGTAAAACAAAACATTGCTAGATGATGCCTCCATCTCTCTGTCTTCTAAGAGTCATCGAATGGTTTCACTAAAGTGGATGACTCTTCTCATACTATGACTATTTGACAAATAGTTCCTTGCATGTGTTGGCATACAGGAATCTATGTTGGTCCATCGGGGCTGAAAGGATCTCCTTTACTTCTACTTCCCATTCCCAATAATTGACTATTTTGACACTTAACTATTATAATATTGTTCAAGCCTTGATCGGGTTCTCCATGAACTGTTGTACTTTTCCTGGTGCCATGTTCACCACCTTTTCTATATCTACAGTCCACACTGAGTCTTGTTCTGCATGTTGTTTGACTATGTCATGCAAGTTGTTGTTCCAGAGTTTGTACTTAAGGCTAAAAAGTATAGGGTCTAGGCATCCGAAAGTGAGTAAAATATAGAAAGGGGAAAAATCAACCTTCAAGAAAAGGGAAGCTAAGGCTGATTTCTAAGTTGTCTATGTCTCACTTCCAAATGTTCCTGGATTCTTATATCCTGTTCAATTGTGGCCCATGATCATTCGAGTTCGACCCAGGTGATGGTGGTTTTAAGTATCGTGTCGAATAGGTTCAAAGCAATGATGGTTTGATATGATAGGTCGGGTTCGATGTTGGGCTATCTTGCAAAGGGTACAGTCATGGAGGAACATAAAATGAAAAGAAAGTTCGAGGTTTAAAATGCCACTTCAACTTTTTATTTAACCATATAAAAGAGAACTTTCAAAATCTGATGTTAAAGATAGAACACAAACCAAAGGCCTTCTCCCATAACTGAGTTAACTTTTTAAAGAATCATGTATGAAATGTGAGAAAACATTAAGTAGTCAACAATGCAAGGCTCCTATCAAGGGAGAATCTCGCCCTGTAAATAGAAGAAGAAAAAGGCAAGAAGTAATATGATGAAGCATAAAATATAGAGATCTAAAAAGTTCACAGGTCTTGTACCTGCTGATAGCTGATACAGAGGAAAAACTGCAAGCGGTTAGATGACTAAAAGTTGGTCACCACAGTAGAAGTTGCACTAAATTGTAGCTAAGAAGTCATCAGGAATATATATGTGAAATGAAACTTAATATAAGATAACAGAGAAAACAAAACTCATAACTCAGTCTTCACGGAATTAGGAATCTTCAGATTGCTTTGTATTAATTTTCAAAAGGGAGAAAGTTTCTATTCCAATCGGCCAAGAAAGGTCCAACCTTTATTCTCACTTCAAAATGAATATTTATACAAACTTCTAAATGCTAGCATCTCAATCATTCCAGAAGTTTTCAGTTACAAAATGGGAAATTTATGCATTTCACTTCTTTGTCTTTGTCCTCCTTCCTGCGGGTAGAGCACCTTCCTTTCCTTACTCTTTGGGTTCTAAAAATAGAACAGGCAGACATCTATCATTATTTTACACCAGAAGCCTGCCCTTTCACCTACTCGGTGCAAGTGATGCACCTCTCCACCAACTGGGCTATCAACCTAGAAGGCTCTACTTGGTTTCTTTCTTCAAGAGTGTAACAATTCTTCGCCAGCTATGGTAAAATCTTTCCCACTTGTTGGTCCTCTGTGATGATGGAGCATAATTGTAAATTTGGTTGTACTATCCATTTTTCCATTTGGGTCATATCAACCTGGCTGATCTGGGATATCTCCACTTGCTGCTCCTCCATGTTTTCTTTGATTTCCAATAGATGTTTCGCTATATTGATTTTTCCCAGTGTCCCAACACTGATCTCCTTATCAAGATCTAGAAAACCTTTACTTATTAAAGAGAACATTTCCTCAGAAAAATTCTTTACTTCATTAGCTCTCCTCCTACTTTTCGATATGTTCTACTCCCAGACCTTCAGTAGGATATTACCTTTGGTTTTTTCTAAGATGGATAATTTTGAGGTGTTGACAATCTCTATCTTCACTGTAGCTATAACAATGTCTTGGAAAGTGACCCGTGCAACATCGACTTCTCTTTCTCTCGAAGAAATGTTCTCTAATATCTTCTCTATCATCTGGAAATGGTTTTGAATGGTTCTCACCTTTGCCAGCAAGTTTTGTTGAGCCGTAAGTACCTTATGTCAAATTTCGACGACCTGCAATCTGAACATTTCTATGTCTACAACCTGTTTCTCGGCCACCTCCAATTTCGAATGCAACTCTATAATTTTTTTCCCCTGCTAGCTTACCTGTGTTTTCCTATTTTGCACCAACGGGCGCACCTACTCGAGGTCGAACCTGAGCTTCTCGATTTCACGTAGGTCAACTGTTCGGGCTTCCTCAAGGCTCCTGCTCACCTCATCCCTGACATTCGCTTTGATAGTAGCTACCTTAGCTTCCAATTTACTGATCAGGAGGTTCTTTCATTTCAACTGGTCTGTCAAAGTCCCAACTGAGTACTGATTGGCTATAGCATAATCCCCTAGCGTCCTGACTATCTCCTCTTCAAATTTTTCCTCTTTCATGGCTTTACCATCTATCATGATTTTAAATTTTTTAGCTACTGTGCCCTCTTTTTGATAAAATCCTTGCCTTACCACGACCTTTCTTTTCTTGTCAAAGAAAAATTCGTTGGGAGGCAACTCCTCTACAAAAATAGGTGTCAGTTCTTCATTGAAAATCCATCCCTCATCAGGATTCCCCTTTGTGAACTGCAAGGGTGTGACAATAGAAATCGGACTGCCGATTTGCTTGGATGTTTCTTTCGGGGTGGCTTCTGTAACCGGCTCGTTTGGGGCGAGTGAAAGTGAGTCGCCTGATCCTTGCGAAGGTATCTCTGCTTAGCCTTGGGCCTGCTTTCCTAGTGCACCCTTTTCAGGGTTTCCTTCCTGCTTCTGGGGGCCTTCGACTCCTAGCTCTGAGGTTCCAGCCTCCCTGGTTTTCCCTTGGTCCTTCTCCTCGCTAGGACTTGAGTCCTTTGCACCTTTTTCTCCCATCTATTTTGTAATTGGAATCTCTGGGGATTCACCCTATAAAATTTGGGGGAGACAACTTTGTCGGTGTTCCCGAAACTTAAAAAATTTGGCCATGTCTCAGGGTGGCAAGGCTTGAATCTGAATTAGGACTTCTGCGAAGGACCTCGCACCCCGAAATATTTCATCATGCGGGGAATCCTCGTGTTCATATCTCTTCAGGCCGCAACTTGCCAGGTGATTGCTCACAAACTTACTAGGGTCATGCTTCTTAAACTCAATGTCTACCAGCTTCATTTCTTCCAGAGCCATAGCCTCGGATTTGGTGTGGCCAAAATCTAACAAGGAATATGCACTGATACGAATAGGGAAGGGTGGCCATACCTTTTTTGATACTCCATTGAGCTCCTTTCTTATCCCACTGAGCACAGACTGTTTGGCGATCTCTCGGTGCAATAGCTTATCTGGCAAGAATAGTGGGAGGGCATATGGAGGGACAGAGGTGCCGAAAACTATGATATACAAAAATTTCTCCTCTAGATACCAATCTTCCACACTGCTTAGGCTGGTCGCAACGCTATCTAATATCCTGGCAGGTGGCTAGCCAAAAATGGCGACATGCAGTGGCACCATTAACCAGTTGAATATCTCGTAGATGAATTCCTTGGCCTTATCCTCCCAAAGCTTCAAGTGGTAGACATGGATGGGCTCTGTACTAGATGGAGTCCATATCCAACTCATTAGAGGGAAAGGCGTTAGGAAAAAATGGCATCCATGATGTAGGCAGACATGAAAAATGAAGTTTCTTTCCCACTCACCTTCTGCGCTCGATATTTGGCAACTTGACTAGTTAAAATGTTCGACAACAGTTTGGCCCAGTCAAAAGAAAGACCTCCATTGATGGTATGAATCAGAGGCACCCACGAGAGAAAAAATGTGTGGTGTCCTCCCTCCCATACAACCTATAGGCCATCATTGCTATATAATTGAATGGCTAAGGAGGAGACTGAATAAATTCCATTAGAGTCCGCCCTGAATTTTGCATGGTGTGAAACCCAATCCTTGATCAGATCGAACAAGTTTATGCCATATTGCTCGCATTCCTTCTCCTTGAAACCTTCTAGAAAATCGACATTGTGCGTGAAGTTTGGTGTGGGTGATAGCTAATACATTGCCTGCAAATGTTCTGGTCTAAAATTCCCAACCGTCACCTTCTGTTCACTGATAATAGTCCTGGTTGGGATATCCACATGGTCTAGCACCCATCTGATCATATCATAATAGGGAAGGAGCCATGGCCTTGCCTCTATTTTGTGCATCTCTGCTTGAATGATGATTTTGTATATAGTGGCAAAATAATCCTTCTCATTGTCGCTGGAATGATCTGAACAATTCACCGATTCAGACTGAAGAATGTCGGAGATGTATGTTCAGGTTTTGACAGTATTAATACTTCAGGGTGAAGTATCGGAAACAACATCGGAGCCCTGACCTGAACTTTCGACAGTCGTCTTGAACACCTTTCGTGGAGACATGAAAGAGAAATTTGTATGCAGATCACCTGTAGTAAGAATTGTGAATACAAACAGAAGTTATCTTGATGAAAAAGATTTGCGCGCAAAATAGAAATAAAATTGAAATAATGAAACAAACCCCTTAGCTTTAATCTTTCAACTTTGCATGAGTCCTTGCTGACAGAACCATCAAATCGTTTAATGGAAATATTTAGGTGTGATATGAGATCTTATTTTCCAATAACTCATCACGAATCAAATCAATGCCATAAATGTTTAAAAGATTTGTGATAATAAAGAAATGCGGAAACATTCAAAAAACTCATCTGTAGATTGCGTACGTCAAAGGCCCTTTAAGGCATTAATTAATTTAGTTAATTTATTTAACTTTGTACCTTCAAATCTCAAAACATCTTTTTGGCGTTCACCATCTCGGATAATTTCGTTCCTAGTCTTGGAATCCAAAATACCCGAAATCACGATGGCGCGATTTAGTTAAAAAAATCATGATTTGACTTAAGTTCTTAATTAACCCATGCTTAATTAATAGAAATCATGACTTCGCCACTCGGGGCTACAAAGGTATATATTTTTTGGAGATCAATTGTCGAGTTGCAAAACCTTGACCGTGCTTAACTAGGGTTTAAAGTGATTTACCCCTGACACCAACCGGGGTGAACTTTTGAAACCGTTTCGCGAATTCGCATATCGGAGTTTGGAAACCTTGAAACTTGTAACTCCCAAAGCATGATAGCATGAGGTAATAAAAGTGATAGACTCTCTTAATGGTTAGGCGATAGTGACTTAGGACTATAATGACTATCGCCACTTCGCATGTCGAGGCAAACTTTTGGTTGCAAGGATTATATTTCAACCACTTGTAAAAGGCGGCTCCAACACAAGTCAACAAATTCCTCAGGTGAGCTGAATTATGGGAGA
The DNA here is from genome assembly GCA_009831015.1 of Picea engelmannii. Taxonomy (NCBI): domain Eukaryota; kingdom Viridiplantae; phylum Streptophyta; class Pinopsida; order Pinales; family Pinaceae; genus Picea; species Picea engelmannii. The sequence continues at coordinate 81,567 of ML798563.1, read as the reverse complement.
ATGATGTCTTTCATCTCCCGATTAATATTGACCTTGGTTATTTCACAATAAACCCATTTCTCTTGAATCTTCCATTGAGGTTCTTGGGGCATTTTCACCTAGTATTTGACCACTTTCCTTATTCAATCTATGTTGTTGTCCCTCAACACTCGAGTGTTGTGCTCTTCGTCGTCTGGACCCTTTTGAACCGCATTGATGTAATCAATTATTTCCACTTCCTAGTGGGCCTTATCGTACCATATTTCCACATCTTTGTAGGTCACTAGCGCCATAAGAGTGTCTTCTTGGAATTTGGCTATCCTTGCAGTAAAAAAGTGTCATTCATTTGTGAATTTGTTGTAGGCATATTGGAATTTTGTTTTCAAAAATACTGTGGCCTGTTTGGAGTCCTGATAGTATTTCTCCAAATGGTGTAGATGCTCCAGCTCCTTTAGCGCAACGACCAACTACTCTTCATATTTCCTTTCTTTATCCAGGGTGGAATCTGTGATCACCATCCCTGCGCTGATAAGCTCGAAAGTCTTGGCATGCTTTGTGCTGATCAATTTATCCTCTCTGGTGATGAGGATCGAACTGTCCAACATAAGACTCCTTTTCTTAGTGGTTCTCTTCATGATTTCTTGCCTCTTTCAGTTGTAGGATATTTCTTGTATATCGACGACCTCATCAATAGGTTTGGGGATTTGTTGTTCTCCCCAATTAAGAGTGTTTCCCAGGATCCCAACGATGTATATATGTTCAAGGCTGGGTTCCTGAACCTTTTTTGTATGTCCTTATGGCTCGGCTTTTAGTTTTTTCTCATCGGGTAGTAAGGTACTGGCCAAAACCTAGGAATTAGGGGCAGGTTCGATACTTACTTGGTAATCGACTATTGAGATGCTGATTTCCTGTTGTGGAATTTATTCTTCTTGTTCACTCAATCCTAGCTCATCCCTCGAGCTGTTGATTGGGGTTCCTGACATGTTGAGTGGCTCAACGTCCAAGGAAGTTTCTACCTCATGCTCGCTCTGCAAATGACTCTGACTTGGAGCATCGGGACCTAGGGTGGATTCTCTCTCAGTTTCTTTTTCCTCTATAATTTGCACTGGAGTGACTAGCGACACCTATGAAATCTCCTCCTCATCATAGATGGTTATCAAATCAAACAAGGGATTTGGTACACTTTTTTTCCCTGGTTTTTTGGACCCGCTGATTTCTTGAAGTCATATCGGATCTAGGACACTTGGTTCCCCTCATATTTTGATTGGGTTATCAATGGGAATCCTCACCATTTCTATCTAGTCGGGGTCATTTTTCAACTGATTAGTGATCCTCTGCACCCCTTCTATCAAGAGTAGTCCCCTTCTTTGTGCCTCTGTTGTCTCTGCCACTCTGATTTCTTCCCTGGCTCTGAGAGTCTCTTGAGCTGAATTCTCTATTGTTTCCACATGTTCATCCATTCTCATGGATTTGAACCTGGTCATGTTTGGATTGGCCATTCTCTGCACCACCTTGTCCCAGTCCTAGGAGAACTCTGTGAAAATATTTTCCTCAAACTTATCATGAGTGTATGGCCAACAGGACGATACCTGTGAAGCATGTTGGAGGACCAGGCCTTTAGGATCGTGCTTGTGGAATAGGCCTTTCAGGAACCTGAATTCAATTTGGCTCAACCCCTATAGTTTGGCTTGAGAATTATATTTCACTAGATAAAACCCTATATGAAAACCGTAGGGTATGAAAGACCAGTTCGTGTCCTTGACCAATGTGGCATTATAGCCCTGCAGTATAGTCTGATAGAAGATTTCCCCCACCAAGAGTTGGTATGGGACATGAGAAGGTAGGATATATGGTGCTCCGGTGGCCTCGAACACCCTGATGTAGGTTGATCGTTCGTCTAAATACCAATGTCTTACTTTTGCTACCATTTTCTTAGCTGCTACAGATAATATAGGGCATTCCTTCTTGAAAATAATAAAATGAATACATGCAATGAATTCATCATATATGAGTGCATAATATTTCTTGTACCTATTCTCTCATAGTATGCTGAAGTAGACGTGGATTGAGAGCTCCAAAACATGCCAACTTAAATTCATGCCAGCGAAGACATTCCTTGCACAAATGACATTGAGCAAGTATGGGGCCATGTAGAAAGTGGGTACCTCCCCTTCTTTCAGTGTCTGAGCCTGCTATACAATGATGCTTAATTTCTTTGAGATTATCGCTCCCCAGTTGAAGCTTCTCCCATAGATCACCACTGTGTATGCTAATGGCATCCATGCTTCCAAAAACTTGGAGAAATCCTTTTCTCCATATAGCCGTCAGATGAGAGCCATCAAATAGATGTATGGCTCTATAAGGTTAATTGTTTCATACCAGCCATTGCTCTAGTTAGTGAACTTCTTTTCTTCTTTACACCATGAGGCCATAAACTAGCAAATGTCATGGAAGTCATAGAACTTCACCATGAAGTTCGTGTTGAGACACTCCTTTGTGGCCCTGAGCTTGTAGTATTTCTGGACTTCTGTTGGGAGGAAAATTCTGACACATCTGCCATTATCATCATTGATCAAGAATTTCTGCCCATTTGTATGGTCGATGATCCATTTTAGAACCTCCATGCAAGGAAAAATGAGGGTTCTTCTTGCCATCATGTGTAAATACGACCATCGAATGTTTGGGAACACCTAGTCATTGAGCACCCTCACGTCTGGGTCGTTGTGTGGGATATACTCTAGGTATTCTTCATGACTAATTCTGTTGGAGAGATCCCCCCACTGTGGGAGCATTACCTTGGATCTGGTGCTTGCCTCTATATCACCAAAGGCCAGAGGATGGACAACAACTTTCTTTGTTGTTGTTTTGATGATAGGCTCTGCCCTAGGAGCGTACTCCAACTGGCTCGCAGTCCCTAGAGAAGAAACTTAGCCTATTTCAGATTCTTTAAGATTTGGTGCTCTCAACGAGTGTCTGGTGGTTGGATTTCTCGGAGACATGTTACCTCTTAATCTTGTTAAACCTGGTTTTGATAATCAAAGGGTCAGTACAGTCTCGAGACTCTCGCTTTGTTCCTTCGAATTCTATGGAATTCAACTTATGCGTAGAATGAATTTGTTCAAAATTGCTCTATAGATTTAAACAAAGATGAAATTACCTTGTTGCATCAACCATTCAATTTAGGTTATGAGTGTAATTTCATGAAATGTTTTTCCAGATATTCAGAGATGTTTAAACTTAAATTCATTGTGGGTTGACGCACGGGCGTGGGTGATAATGTGGTCTATAGAAAATTTCAAAATGATGTTGTTTAATTAGCGCATGAGGTAGAAACTAATGTAGGATAAAGCATTAACTAGTCTATTAAATGCCCAAATCCGATCATATCTTATGCTGCAAACATCGCATCGTTTCACTAGTCTAGTTGGTGGATCGGGGGTTGGGATTGTGCTTCAAACATTTTCATTGATATCTCCTTGTGAAATCTTCGACGCCGATTGATATTGCCGTACAGAGCTGACATGGAAAATATGCCTAGGGGCATGGATAGGAGTCAGAGAATCTAAAAAAAACTTTGGATAAAACTAGGATGTACGGCCCCCATACGTGGTAAAGACACATGGAATTCGAGACCAGTGAATTCATTTTCTCATGTTAATCGGATTCAGGGCCTTCTTTAAGCTATACGTTCTACAACCCAATCCTATCTTGCCAACACCGAAAAGTGTCAAGGATTGGTGATGGGCAATAAACTTACCCAAGTGCTCTCAGATCATCTCTCTCAAAAAATTTTGATGACGAAAATGCATCAGGAATCGGTGATAATTTTATCGTGGTCAAAATGATTGTTGTAACTATTCTGGATTTCTCCAATCCCGATAAAGCACATTGGGCATCAACTATCGATAGTTTCTTTACGTCCTTTGTTAATGTCTATCCTTCTCATATTTTGTCAATGCCGAACGGATCGACTATCTCTTGAAGTTTTATGCGAACAACTTACACAAACCAAATCGGCTTTCTGTCAATGCCGATGAGGATCAACACTTGACGATTATTGTTTTTGTGTGGCTCCTTCACTTGCTTGAAATTTTTTCGACGCCGAAATTGAACACGTTAGGTGCAGTATTCAACTGTCGATTTTCAATTTGGGTGTCAAGGTCTTTTTAGAAATGAGGTTTCAAAAGTTTAAACAAACCTGACTAGGTGATAAGAGAGATGGAAAAAAAACAAAGGTAAACCATTTCCCAAAGTGAAATCAAGTCAGACGGTGAAGAAAACAAGTGGTACCCCAAACGTGACAAAATTTGATAAGGCTTTTAGGGTGTGTTGAGTGCTCAACAAATGGAGACTTACTGGGCAAAAGCAGAATATCTGTTCCTTCCCCAGGCTCAGTTGATGCAGAAGCTGGTTAAGAACTTAACTATTTTTTTATCAGCACCTCTTCTATCCTTATGTTTGAAATTCCCTAGTTGGTGAATCCAGGCCTGCCTGTGGGGTTTCAACCTTTATTCCACCTTTGTTTCCTTTAACCATGACCCATGCCATATTTTGACAAGAGTCAAGTAAAGAATTCATTGGCACCAGGACTTTTACTTATAATCATTCACTTGCTATGGTGTTGCTCCGCTGCGAGCGAGCGTCCATAGACCCGACGGAGTCACCCCAACATCAAAGACCTTGCTCCACTACCAGTGAGTGTTCATAGTCCCGATGGAGTTATCTGCATACCCTCTCCTACTTTGCACTCATTTGATATAATTGATTTTATTTCAGCAAAATGCCCTGAGCGAGTGGGAGAGGAGGACGTCTGTTATTTCCACAATGAGATGGTTAAAGTGAAATTTTTCTAGCTCTGTCTTGAGGCACATGTGGTCCTTTCTGGCTTACCATATTTCCCTTTAGGTTTTACCCGACCACCAGGTGGACACTTCATCACTTGCCAAGGTTGTTTATTTGAAATGGTTAGATACATAACTCCTTCAAGACAACAATAATTCTCTGAGCGCTTCTTGTGTTATATGTAAGCATGAGTCAAGAACATAGTTTTCTATACTATATGAATTAAGGTCAACCAATTCCTTGCGGAACATAATATTCAAAGTGAAAAAAAACTATAACAAGAAAAAAAAAATGAAGGATTCCGCAATTAGCCTAAAAATAAAATATCATGAAAACACACGTTTTCTTTTTTAACATAAATATTGTTTTAGGGCTTGGCCATTCACTGAGAGGGCATTAGGTTCCCTCCTCAAATTTTTCAACCTATACATGCCTACCCCAGTTTTCTCAACTACCTGAAAAGGTTTTAGCCATAGATTCTGAAACTTTGAATGTTTTCCCTTCGACTCATTCGCTCTGTCCCATTTAAGGATGAAGTCTCCTACTTCAAATTCTTCTCTTGGACTTATGCTTGTCAAACCACCTTTTAACTATCTACTGATGAGAAATGAAATTTGATTTTGATTTCTCCCTTTCTTCTTCCAGCATGAGGAGGGTATCAATTCTCTATTGAATAACCGATGAGGGTTTTCCTCTAGAAACCTGCACAAGATGAAGAGATGGAAGATATAACCCTTTCGGGAGAATGGATTCTTGTCCGTATACCAAAAAGTATGGGGAATTCTCTATAGCTTCCTTGGGTGTTACCCTATCGACCCATAAGTCATTATGAAGTGAACTATGCCAATTCCTCTGATTGTTTGCAACTGTTTTCTTTAATATCCTCACTAGGTTCTTATTGGTTGATTTTGCCACTCCATTCCCCTGTGGATAGTAGTTTGGAGAGTATATGATTATGATTCCTTTGTCTAGAGAGAACTGTGTTAATAATGTGGAAGAAAAATAAGCAACATTATAAAAAACAAGAATGGAAGGCATACTGAACCTTGTGATCATCTTTTGTTCTATGAATTGGATCACCACCTTTTCATTTACATGAGTCAGAGGGACGACCTCTGTCCATTTCATGAAATATTCTGTGGCAGTTAGTATGTATCTTTGTTGTTTTGAATAAATCAGTGTAATTTCTCCTATGATATCTAATCCCCATTTCTCGAATGGTTTGGAGACGACCATAGGTTGGAGTGGGACAACTGCTTTCTTTTCCCTCCCTGTGCTCATTTGACAAGTTTTACAGTTCCTAGCATATGTGTGAGTGTCTCTGAATAGAGTAGGCCAATAATAGTCGGCTCTCAATATTTTGTGAGTGGTGGTATTCCCTGTGAAGTGTCCACCTGCATGACCATCATGGAGATCCTTCAAAACCTTGTCTGCATCTTCTCGTTCAAGACATATTAAAAGTACCCCATCATAATTAATGCGGAAGAGGACCGAATTTATGAGACGATATTGTGCCGATTTTAGTCTGAGAGGTTGCCTTTCCCTAGGGTTTAGGTTTTCTAGGAAAGTCCCATGATGCAGGAGATAAGTTAATTTCCCATACAAAGACTCCTTCCATGGGGAGATGTATGAAGCTTCACTACATCATAATTCCAATTCATTCTCCCACTTGAGGTATTCATTTACTTGGTCCTGGGATTCAACTGTTAGTTTACATAATCCTTGTCCCTTAACCAGTTTGGAAGGTTTTATATCTAGATAAAATTCTTGGGCCACTACCATCCAGTTTCCTCTTCTTTCCCCCATATCCTATTGAGTGAATAGGGATTGGACTATAGGATGAGGCACAATGACTTTGGTGTGGTTTTTTAGGATGTAAGATCTGAAGTGTTTCACTCCCTTATACACTGCATAAGCCTATTTGTCTATAGCAGGGTAATTTAGTTTGGCCCCTTGGAGATTAGTGCTCATAAATGAGATCGACGCCTCATTGTTTTCATCATCCTTCTGAGTCAATACATAGCTAACGATTGGTCGGAGGAAAAAGTGTAGAGGAAACAATCTTTGCTAAAGTTAGGACTTCACAACACTGGAGCTTGGGATATTGTAGTCTTAATATTACTGAAAGAAATTTTTCGTTCATAATCCCACTTAAATTCAACATCTTTGTGGATCATTTTTTGTAAGGGTTTGATAGTTTCAGCGAAATTGGGGATGAATTTCATCACAAAATTGATTTTCCCAAAGAAGGATTGCATAGCCTTTTTGTTGTGGGGTAAGGGAAGCTGAGCTATTTCCCTAATTCATTCTGGGTCTATGCAAGTTCCTGCTTGAGATATAATATGACCCAACAGTTTCCCTTCCTTGACACTAAAGATAGTTTTTTTAGGGTTTAAGGATATACCGTATTTCCTACACCTTTCAAAAATCTGGGTTAGGTGTTGGATGTGATCTTCTCTATTCTTTGAATAAACCGTCACGTCGTCCAAATAAAATACTACACATTTGTTGATTAGTCTCCAAAAATCCATGTCCATGGCCCTTTGGAAGGTTTCCCCTGCATTGATTAACACAAAGGGCATGCATTTATAAGAAAAGGTTCGCCACTTGGTTCAGAAGGTAGTTTTCAATCAGTCTTCCTATGAAACTAGAACTCGATTATAACCTGAAAAACTGTACAACAGAGAAAAAACCTCAGAACCAGACATGTTCTGCAAGAGTTTCTCTATCGGTGGGACTGGGTAATCATCCTTTTCGAATGCTCTGTTGAGGTTTTTGAAATCCACACTTAGGTGGATCTCCCTAGACTTGTTCCTGACCGGAACCAAATTTTCTACCCAGGCAGAGTGTCTAACCTAAAAGATAATTTGATCATCTAGTAATTTCTTTAACTCCTGACACATGAGGGGTTCTAGAGATGGGTGGTACTTCCAGAGCTTCTGTTGGAGGGGATTTACTTTGGGTTTTAACGATATTGTGTGTTGAATGATACGAGTATCATAAGTCTTTAGATCTCGATAGGACCATGCAAAAACATCTTGATATTCTCTAAAAAGTTTGAGATGGGCCTTCCTTTCTTCTTTATACATTGTCTTTCCTAGATTTATATTTTTAGGGTTTTCCAGGGTTCCTAGGTTTATAGTCTCATACATGGGATAGGAGCTCCCTGTCTTTATTTTCGTTGACCCCTTAAATATTTCCCTTAAATAAAAAAGGTTCTCCAATTTGGCTACCCCTTTAGGTATCATGTGAAACCTTGGCTTATAAGTCGATTGATCTGTTTCAACTCTTTGTACATGGGGATCAGGTTCTACTAGTTTCTCCTAAAATATTTCATCATCAATAGACAAATCTTTAAAATTTTCCTGATTGGTTAAAACGTTTATGATCTGTTCATCTCCTTCAAAGACCTTCCAATTAGAAATATTGTTGGGCACTGATGTCTTGTAGAGTAGCTCCACAGTGAACTAGTAGGCTTCATAGTATTCTAAAGGGGATAGTATTGAGGCAACAGTGGTCGGGGAATCAACAAGAGTGTTCCTAATTCTGAGAATCGTTGTAATTTTGAAAGCTTCAAAATGTTCTATTAGCCTGTGCACTTCCTGTTGATAATTCCTCAGGTGGGGAGAGCTGTAGTGTATAATGTTCCTTACTTACCTAACGATTATTTCAGAGTCTCCGAAAAACTATAGTATAATAACATTATATCTATGGATTTCTTTAGCCCTTGCACTAAAGATTCATACTTAGAGGTGTTATTAGAGCATTCAAATTCTAGTCTGCAGGTGATGAAATTTTGTTGTCCCTTCGAATCAATGAGGATACAACCCACCCATGATCCTTCTTGTGACTTAGATCCATCGAAGTACAAGGTCCAAACTTGTGAGTGAAAGCCATCATCTTCTCCTTGCCTACCAATTTCCTCCTCTCCACCTATTCATTCTGTGGTTTTCAATAGAGGTTCTTGAAAGAAGAGGGTTTCTTCCGCCACTGTCAGTATATTTTCTTGAAAATTCATTTTGGAATTTTGAGTAAGAGGGACATCAGATGAGAGAGGGGAGAAATTACCGAAATCAGAGTCATGGGAATAATTTCCTAGTACGAGGAAATCTACCGAAGAGGGTTTGTTAAGGGCTTCTAAATCAATGAAAGTATGTTTGAGATACCTTTCCCTATCGATCCTGATCATGTTCGCATGTCCCTTTAATGGAAACCAAAGTTGAGCCCAGTCTGTGCTAAATTATCCATTAAACTTCTCGGACCAATATCGACTAAGTAACCGTCCATAAGCTTCTATCATATCCACTACAATGATTTCAATCACTTGAACAAATTTCAGGTGTGTTTCCATTCTGATCATGACATCCTTGAGTTCTCCCATAACTTTTACCTGGGTTCTATCCAATTGTATCACATGTTTATCACTTTTGAAAGGGACTGCATTTAATTTCTTTCAGATAGATAATGACATAACATTATAAGATGCCCTTAAGTCAACCAAACAATTATGGAGGTTTTTGTTGAAGACTTCAAATGTCAATAGGAACAGTGGGACAAAAGGATTTCCTTTCTTATCTTCAGAGAAAGCGTTTACAGTTGGCTTATTTCTTATATCTGTGAGGGATGGATTTTCTCCTTGGCCAGTGCTTGTTACAAGAGTTTCTACTGACTTCAAAGATTGTAACAAAAATTCCTTTTACTAGGGAATTCTACAGATGTCCATGATCGATATATTTTCTTTCATTTTTTTCAAATATTCTACTATGTTGTAGTCTATCTTGGGCAATTCTCACATATGGATGTTTATAGGATTTCCTTGGGAGACAAAAGATTCTTTTGGGTGATAAGATGTTTTTTTTCCTCTTGAAGTGTGGGAAATGGTAAGGTCATTTGAGACTGATTGACCCCTAATTTGTGTTTTCACAGCCAAGAACTCTTTGGGTGGTTCTTGAACCTCAAATAGATCATCAGAAGGCATCGACATGTTAGGGTCCCAAAGAAACATGGTTTTTTCTTTCAGTGGGTCAACTTCTTCCCTATCAACAATATTCATAGTTGAGCCGCTTGATTTTTCAGTAAGGGAAACCTCATCTAGAAACCGATTGTCCATCAAATTAATGGCATGCACCCATTGTTGACAGTCTCTTTCAGAATGTTTCTCTTGGTGATAGGTAAAGAAGGAGTCAGATACTACATTTCCCAAGTTGATGTTTAATTTGGATGGGGTAGGTTTAG
>ML798563.1:44623-62338 GCA_009831015.1 Picea engelmannii | reverse complement strand
AAGTGCATTGTCCTATGCTCTCTTTGATAGGGCTTGAGAGTCCACTAAGAACGGTCTTGAGAGCTAATGCATCATTCTTCTTTCCTTCCCTTTGAGCTGCAAACTTTGACTTGTTCTTCAACAAAACATATCCACCGATGGTTTCCTTCCAAATAATTGCTCCCATTGTCTTCAAATACACTCTCATCTCTATTCTCCAAGTAGAATAGTTTTCTTCATCAAGGATTGGAACTTCATCATCCATTTGTGTGTCTATGGATCTCCTTCAATCTTGTTAAGTCTTGTAGTGAAGGTCTTCTCTGATACCAATTTTTGGACACACCTACCACACTTAGAGGGGGGGTGAATGAGGGTGGGGCTCTTTTTCCCAAAACTTCCCTCTTGCACAAAAACTCATCAATTAGCATTCAACATTTATTCATTACCCATTGCTGTCATTTATAATCAGTTATATGTGAGCACATATCAACAACATATATCAACAATATATCATCAACAAGTCATCACCACAATGAACACAAAGAACACAAAGAACACAAGATGTATGTACAATTTTCTTTTTATTACGGACTACAATCTTTGGGGTTTATTAGCAACAATTGAATAGAGTACAACTTTGTAAGAGCACCTTCTCTATAATGCAAGACTCAACTTACACCCTTAGCACCAACTGAGATGAGGCAACAATACTCAATAGATATCAATATGTCAACAGGTACGTGACCTGTCAGTAGTGTAGCCCGCCTGTGCACGTGCCCTGGTTCACTACAGCTCGCGTGTGAATGTGGCTAGTGTATAATGCAACAAGCATATGCTTTTGAGAAACATGCTCAGATCCTCTGCAACCTGCAATCACTTTATGTTCTGTCTTCCACTATCCAAACTGACCCACAACCAGTCACAACACATCCAAGTTCTCCAATAGCTTGCTCATGCTCCACAACAAATCAATATGAATGCTATCTGAATCATGTATAAAAAACTAGTATACCATAGAAATCATGTCATTACTGAATCATAAGAGTACTGCTCACTCCCTCAACAAAATCAACCAAACTAAACCACATCATAGAAGCCATACCAAGAATTCCCTAAGAATTCACAACACATCAAACAATAGTATCCATTAAGACAATAATGTAACCATACCAGTGTCTCAGTGATAGATCTGAGGCCATAGAATGCAGATCTGGAACCTGCCTCATCATCCAAGAGCTTGACACCATCTCAAACACAAATCTCCATGATTTTACCCACTCCATGCTCCCTGTACACAGTCAGCTTGCATGTACACTCACCCTATACATAGCCAACCTATGTGTACACACACCCTATACACAAACAACCCGCGTGGGCATCATAAAATAGGGTTTTCTGTGAATCCGAGAATTTTTCCATCCAGATCTTCAACATTGCCAAAACTTTGATGCGTCCATGAGATCCTCCTCTCACTCTCTTCCTCAAAATATATCTTCAATAATTCTCAAGAGATCCACATCAATAAGATGCTCTCACAAGAAGCTCTCCATCAATACTCCAAAAGATATTCACAAGAAGCTCTTCGTTGATCCATAAAAAGGATTTTCACCAAATGTACTTTTTACAAGAGATCCTAGCTTCTTATTTATACTTTCATCTTCTAGGTCACTTAACCCATTTTTAGGTTACTTAACCCATTTCTAGGTCACTTAACCTATTTTCCTTCTTTTAGGGTTAACCACTTTCCATGAATAGAAAGTTCTCCAATATTGTATCATTTAAATATTCCTTCTTGATTTTGTCACTTCATTTTATCATTTAAATAATCTTTCTTGATTTTGTCACTTTACTTTATCATTTAAATAATGATTTCTTCTTTTCAAGCTCTTTCACTTCTTTGACCTTTTGGGGCTTCAAGCCATCATATGGGGGTCCTTCAACTTCGTAGAGCCATAACTCTCAAACCATGAGGAGTTATGTGACATTCCACATACCATCGGAAATGGCATGTCAAGAACTATCCATCTAGGATAGTTTCACCAACAAATTCATTGATCTTCATCTCATTAATCCACATGCAAGCATGGGTCCTCCAACCATTGTTCTAGGATAACTCAATCCCTAAAGCATCTTCCCATTAAGGATTTCACCATAAGGGGACCACTTTGGAGTTCATCCATTTGTGCACCTTATCAACCATGATAAGACAATAATGATTCATCATTGCATCAATTCACCATTGCATCATATATATCAACTATGCATCATATATCAATGACAACTCATTGATCCATCTTCATCAATGCATCATATAAATGATCCATCTTTATCAATTGGTTTCCACTTAGACATCTATCATTCTCATCAAGGGAATCATATCAATGATCCATGTTTATCAATTGGTTTCCACTTGAACATCTATCATTCTCATCAAGTGCATCATATCAATGATCCATCTTTATCAATTGGTTTCCACTTGGACATCTATCATTCTCATCAATGCATATACATTGTTCATCAATCATCAATCAATCAATTACTTGACATCAATCAAACCAAACCATTTTCATCAACGACGTATGATCCAACAATCTCCCAAATAATCAAACCGTTGGCATCAATGACAACATGATCCAACAAAATCCTTGTCATTTCTATCATATCGGGGTCATTTTTCAATAGATCAATGATCCTCTACACCCCTTTTATCAAGAGTAATCCCATTCTCTGTGCCTCTGTTGTCTCTGCCACTCTGATTTATTCCCTGGCTCTCAGGGCCTCTTGAGACAACTAATCTATTGTTTCCACCTGTTCATCCATGCTCATGGCTTTGAATCTGGTCATGTTTGGATTGGCCATGTTCTGCAACACCTCGTCCCAGTCCTGGGTGCATTCTGTGAAAATATCATCCTCAAACTTATCATGAGCATATGGCCAATAGGATGATACCTGTGAATCATGTTGGAGGACTAGGCCTTTAGGATCGTGCTTGCGGAATCGGTCTATAGGGAACCCAAATTCAAGTTGGCTCAACCCCTTTAGTTTGTCTTGATCAATATCTTTCACCAGATAAAACCCTATATGAAAACCGTAGGGTATGAAATCCTTCTTCTTGTCCTTGACCAATGTGGCGTTGTATCCCTGCAATATAGTCTGATAGCATATTTCCCCCACCATGAGCCAGTGTGGGACATGAGCAGGTAGGAGATGTGGTGCTCTGGTGGGCTTGAACACCCTGATGTAGGTTGATCGTTCATCTAAATACCAATGTCCTACTTTTTCCACCATTTTCTTGGCTTCTACAGATAATTTGGGGCATTCCTTCTTGAAAATAATAAAATGAATATGGGCGATGAATTCATCGTATATGAGTGCATAAGATTTCTTGTGTCTGTTCTCCCATAGTATGCTGAAGTAGATGTGGACTGGGAGCTCCGTAACATGCCAGCTTAAATTCATGTCGGCGAAGACATTCCTTGCACACATGACATTGAGAAGGTACAAGGCCATGTAGAAAGTGGGTGCCTCCCCTTCTTTTAGTGTCATAGCCTACTGTACACAGATTCTTAATTTTTTTGAGATTTTCGCTCCCCAGTTGAAGTTGCTCCTGGATATCGCCACTGTGTATTCCAACAAAATCCATGCTTCCAAAAACTTGAAGCAATCCTTTTCTCCATATAACCAAAAAATGAGAGCCATCAAATAGATGTATGGCTCTCTAAGGTTAATTTTCCGGTACCATGCATTTCTCTAGTTAGTGAAATTCTTGTCTTATTTCCACCATGAGGCCATCAACCTATTGGTGTCATGGAATTCATAGAACTTCACCACGAATTTCGTGTTGAGCCGCTGCTCTAGGTCCCTGAGCTTGTAGTAATTCTAGACTTTTGTCGAGAGGAAAATTCTGACACATCTGCCATTCTCATTGTTGATCAAGCATTTATACCCGTCTGTATGGTCGATGAGCAATTTTAGAACCTCAATGCAAGGGGAAATAGGGGTTCTTCTTGCCACCATGTGTAAATACGACTGTTGAATGTTCAGGAACAACTGGTCATTGAGCACCCTCATGTCCTGGTCGCTATGGGGGATATACTCTTGGTATTATTATTGGATAATTTTTTTTAAGAGATCCCCCCATTGTGGGAGCATTACCTTGGATCCGATGCTTTCCTTTGTATCACCAAAGGTCGGAGGCTAGAAAAAATATTTCATTTTTGTTTTTTTGATGACAGGCTCTGCCCTAGGAGTGTACTCCAACTACCTCACATCCCCTAGAGAAGAACCTTCTCCTATCTCAACTTCTTTCATCTTTGGTTCTCTTGGTGAGCATCTGGTGGTTGTATTTCTCGGTGACATATTACCTCTGAAGAGTTTTTAAACCTGGTTTTGATAATCAAAGGGTCAATACAGTTTTGAGACATTCACTTTGCTCCTTTAGATTCTCTAGAATTCAAATTATGCACAGAATGAATTTGTTCAAAACCATTCTAGAGATTTAAACAGGGATGAACTTTCCTTGTCGCATCATCCATTCAATTCAAGTTATGATTGTAATTTCATCAAATTTTCTGCCATATCTTTAGAGGTGTTTAAAATTAAATTCATCATGGGTTGATGACATGGGTGTGGGCGATAATGTGGTCTATCGGTGATTTAAAAATGTTTTTGTCTAATTGGTGCACGAGGTAGAAACTAATTCAGGATCGAGCATTAACTGGTCTATTAAATGTCCAAATCTGATCATATCTTATGCTGTAAACATCCCATCATTTTGCTAGTCTAGTTGGTGGATCGGGGGTTGTTGATATCTCCTTGAGAAATCTCTGACACCGATGGATCTTTTCGTACAAAGATGATGTGGCAAAGCTTCCTAGGGGCGTGACTAGGACTCAGGGAATATAAAAATAATTCGGGATAAAACTAGGCTATACGGCCCCCTTACGTGGTAAAGACACATGGCATTCGAGACCAATGACATCATTTTCTCGTGTTAATTGGAGTCAGGGCCTTCTTTAATCCATACGTTCTACAACCCAATCCTATCTTTCCGACGCTAAAAATTGTCAAGGATCGACGATAGACAATAAACTTACCCAAGTGCTCTCAAATCAACTCTCTCAAAAAAGTGAGATGCTGAAAATGCATCGGGGATCGATGATTGGTGATAATTTTATCATAGTCAAAATGATTGTTGTAACCTTCTTGGATTTCCCCGATCCCGATAAAGTGCATCGGGCATCAACTATCAATGATTTCTTTACGTCCTTTGTTAACATCCATCCTTCTCGTATTTTTCTAATGCCAAAGGGATCGGATATCTCTTGAACCTTTATGCGAACAACTTACACAAACCAAATTGTCCTTCTGTCGATGTCGATGAGGATCAATGCTCGATGAATATTTTTTTTGTATGGCTCCTTCACTTGCTTGAAATTTTTCCGACGCCGAACCCGAGCATGTTAGGTGCAGTATTCAGTTGTTGATTCTCAGTTTGGGTGTCAAGGTATTTTTAGAAATGAGGTTTCACAAGTTTAAACAAACTTGACTAGGTGATAAGAGACATGAAAACAAAACAAAGGTAAACCATTTCCCAAAGTGAAATCGAGTCAAACGGTGAAGAAAACAAGTGGTACCCCAAAAGTGACAAAATTTGATAAGGCTTTTAGGGTGTGTTGAGTGCGCAATAGGTTCTAAGATTTTTGGATTTGGGGTCCCTCGGTCCCGACACCTAGTGGATAAGTGTCATCAAATGGTGAGAGTGAATCGTAGGAGGATGTGGAGCTTGTATTTGGGCAAAAAAAAGGATGAGGGTCGATACTTGGTGAATTGCGTGACAGGTGCCATGCCAACATCCATGATAGAAACAACGTCTACTTCAGAGGATGACGTATGGTGATGCATCAGTTCCTCTTTAGGTGACATGGATCCACATGGTATTTAAGAGGCCTTTGGCCAAATAAGGCCCCAAATATTTAAAGGGCCATAACGTTTGATATATTTCTCTATTTTGAGAAAAAATACAGTTTTTGGAAATCTCTCAGTGAGTATAAGACTATGGTGTCCTCAAAAAGAGGTTTGGATATGGTTGAAGGAAAGTAAAAATTTAATACCCCATCCCTTAAAAGGGTACATAGGGGGTTGGTTGTCTTACAAGTGGTATCAAAGTGACGTTCAAACACTAGGCCTGGATGGGCCAAATATCAGTCATAGGAATGGTATATCAAGTTTAAGATGATCCCGTTGAAAAGTGTTTATACCTTTAAAAGACTACTTATTATCTACACGAGTTCCTTGAGGGAAGGACAACAGATTGAAAATGTAGCTTGGAAATTCTTACTGAATTGCAGTAGAGGAATTACATTTTCGATTTGTCAAATTGGTGACTACTCTTACATGAGTAGGAGTATTCTTATAGGAATTAATGATAATACCTAAATACAAAAAGGGCATAAATAACCAAATCTTGTTATAGGAACTACATGAGTTTAGAAAATGAATGGATTGGTAGTTGTAGTGTTTCCTATAAGTATGGGTTAATGGATCCCTCAACAATTATTATTGTTGATTAAATAAGGAGACTAAGCCATGTATGTATAATTCCTCATATTCAAATAAATGATGGAAATTGTAAGGTCAGTGTGATTGACCTATAATGGTTGGAACCTATAGCAAGGATAATATATTTAAGAAAGGTAAAGAGGAGTCCATTGGGACTATTTCTAATCCTCATAAAGAGGGGAGGTGATATGAATATATGAGTCATATTATTAGCTCATGGATATAAAAGATGTACATTGACATGAGTACTTTTCTATGCATGAAAATGCAAGATGAGGAGATGATGCAATGCATATGATAATGGTTTCATGTATGTAACATGAAATTAGGCTCAATATAACCTATCAATGGTTGGAATGTAAGTCCTGTTGTTGGATTGTGCTGGTCAATAAAGACCTGATGTCAGCATGAAATTAACATGATGAATGAAATGTTGGTAATGTTGATGCATGTTTCATTAGGAGGATAGGGATGTAATGATCAATGAAAGACTGGCATAAATCCTAACACATGTAGTGTTGGAGCATTACTAGGTGACAAAAGGGTCAAATTGACATCCAGAGGAGGATAAAAACCATACATGAATGGTTAGGTTGGATCTTATAGCAGTAAAAAAGGGAATCCAATAAAGGATTTCCCTAATAAAGGCCTATTGACCAAGAATGGTTGAAACATGAAAGGAATATGGAAATTGGGAGTTTTGTTGCTATGGGTAATGTTGTAATTAGCCACTTATATTTTGTGAATTACTCTTGTAACAAAAGGGAAAGAGTGTTTTCTTTTTGGTTGTTTCCATGAAGAGAAGGAAACATAATCATGAATATGTCTGTGAGACTTGTCAAGTGATTGGTTGTAATCTCTCAACAAAGAAGGTTGATATTAAGATCAAATAAATGCATATGAACAATATGATAATGTGCAAGGGATGAACATGTATAACGTATAAGTGTATGTATACTAAATGGAATGCTATGACTACTTGATCAAGTAGGATTTGAGGCAAGATGCGTTCTTTCCATATCTGAGTAATGCCATGGATGCATGGATGACCCTATGTTGGAGGGTCTAATTACCTTGATGGAATAATAACTTGAGGAGGATGTCTTCCATGTACTCAAGAAAAGATAATGAAAATTGTTGAAATAATAAATGAGAAGGAATGCCCTATTTTCATGTTAGAAGGAAACATTATTGTGCCTTTGAGGATTGCATGAGAATGACTGTGAATAGTCATGAGTTAAAATGATTCTAAAAGTAGAGATACATGGAAAGTTTTTAGTGTTCTAGTGGAAGACACACACAACATGCTAATTCATGTGATTAAGTGCATGAAAGCACAACTTGAAAGCAAGTTGTTAACTTAAGGATGCTTATTTGAATGTAAATCTGAAATTCATAATAAGAATGCATGCTTATGTTCCTTATGAAATATTGGGTAAGAATATTAAATGAAAAAGCTGAGGCTGACTTGAGGTTGAGGTCATTTCAATTAGTGATGGATATGCAACAAGGGAGTTGCACACTAAGACAGTTCCAAGTGAAGGAACTGTGTGAAGAATATGTCAAGAGAACTGAGATATAACCTTAATGACTACTAGAAAAATTGGGTAGTGGACTGCAAGGCCTGGTTGTATAAGAATCCTGGATTACATTTTAAAATATAATTCATGGATAGGGAAAATACAAATGAATTTAACCAATCATATTAGTAAATGTGTAGAATGCATTGGTTCATGATTAAATTGTGAACTAAAATATTGTTGTTGTAGCATGTTGATTTACTAGAGAAAGTGAAGATGAAACTTGGCCGAAATTGCTCAAGGAATAGAGCAAGAAAATCCCAAAAGGGATATATTGCATAAGCAAATGAGGAGAAAAGGAGGAATAGTTTTCTCATTCTAAAAACTCAGATTTGCTTAACATAGTTGGATTCTTTAAAAGAGTAGCTGTGAAAATAAGTACAATTGGTAAATGAAAGATACAATATTGAATGTGTTTAAATTAATCAGATTGGTTAAGTTGTATTGTGTGAAGGAAGTGAGACCTGGAAATTAATTTAGCTAGGATGAAAGTTCCTTGATTGTGAAAAGGAATTGGAAGGAAGGAAAAATCCTTTAACTCCTCTATTGATGTTTATTGTGTTTCTCTAGGATGAGAATACTGAAATTATTTTATGTGTAAATGTTTTGGAACTAGAATGTTGATAGTTGTATGATTGTAGAAACAATTGAATTTTTTTTTTTTGCACTCATGAAAACATTAAGGATAATGTGATGAAGTGCATAAGAATATGCTAGAACATATCTGAAAATGTTTTGTTGAATTTAATGCTATGATGAATGCATTTTTATGTAACATGAAAACTAATATGATTGTGACTGTGATGATGCATGTATGTGTAGAAAAATATTGGAGATGTTGGGGACAACAATTTCCAATGACAAACAACCTCAGGAAGAGGTAAACACAAAAAGGTTTCTATTGAAAGTTGTTTAAGGGACCTTGGGAGTCCCCGTGAAAGCACCATTGATGAGGTAGTATCAGAGAAGGTGCAAGAAGACAAAACATGTATAAAAGTGTTCATTATTGTGTGGCATAAAGTGTGAAGGGATTGGGTAAGAATTCCTTCCAAAATTATTCATTATTATCGTAATGATATAGATGTGATTTTGAGTGGATTTGGTATGCCATTGATACCCAATTAGGGTATGATTTAGGAAAGGAACCTGAAGGATAGAGAAAGAGACCCATGGAAGTCAAGGATTTGTTACAATCCTTGCATGAGATTAAAAAAAATTGTATAATGAATGAATTGTGAGCAAAAGTGCTCATAAGTAGTATGTTGACCTAAAACATTGAGGAGATGCATGTTTGCATAAGAACAAAGGTAATGGATTGCCCCATATGGAAGGAGGAACTTCTAATATCCTACCATAGTTGTAACAATGGTAAAGAGAGGAAACATGGGTGGCCATGAACATTGGCACCCTAATTGAAAACAAAGAAAGAATGATTGAATGCATTCATATGAAATTTTAAATTTCATATGATGATTGAGGTCAGGATCAACTTAAAGCAGAAAATACAGTTCTACTGTAATAAGGAATGTGGATAGAGAATCCATGTGGTGAAGAGGTTGGATGAGACCCAACACACCATGGAAAGAGTGCTTAATATGATAAGTGGTAATATGAAATTCAATGCAAGGGTGAATTGTTTGTGAATGTGGTCATGGGCATTGACACATTGATTAAATTCACTTAATGTTGAATTGCATTTGGAAAGGTTTGATATGATGAAAATATTCATGTGTAAGGAATGGTATTTCCTTTTTCTTTATATCATTGAATAGATAAAAATGATTTGATTGTTAGTATGCACAATTTAATAATTTCTTGTGATCCCATTGTAAAGGTGCAAAGAAAATACATGTGCATGGAAAAATAAGAATTAGTTTGGTTGATTGAAGTTGAAATTGTAGGAAGAAGGGTCTTGGATGTGGCAGAAAAAGAAGCAAAAGTAATTCCATAAGAAAGACCAATAATTACTAAGCCAAAATTGATATGAGAAGGAAAAATATCATACTGGTGAATTTGGTTCCTGTGTGGAACATATCTGAACATGGAAATGTGAAATTTCAAATATGTGGGTAATAGATTTGAAGAAAATTTTGATTGAAATTTATAATAACATCCAAAGTTACTGTATGCATGTGATACATGTGATGTGAAATATATGTCCATGGAGGACAACTGATGGCTATCAAGCTGGAAAATTTGGAAAAAGTCTACTGTGTGACATGGAAACCCTATGATAAGCCATGATCTCCATAGAGAATGGTGTGTTGTGGTAACATGGGCCAGAGGGACACCTCGAAAAGAGAATGCCAGAGGGACGCCTTGTATGTAAGATGCGGTGAAGTCTCAGAAACACTTCTTGTGCGAGAAAACCTTGGCAAGGCAATATGGATCACCTGAGGGATTGTGTAACATAGAAGGGGATGCCCAAGCCTAGGTCTGGAGGGTGAGTGACCGCAAGAAAGAGGAGACTTCGATAGTCCTTGTAAATTATTGGTTGGGATCATCCACACAATGGTATGTCAAAGAAAAATAGTGGGCCAAGTTAGTAAGACAACCAATTGGATGTAGATCCATGAAATTGCACGGATAAGTATTGCGTTAATGTGAATATTTCCTCTTGAGTTTTGAACAATAATAATATTATTTTTTGCATGAAATGGTGATTAATATGATTGTTATTTGAAATTATTGTAGGTATGTGACAAAGGCCAAGAGTCTGGGAAAGGACCAAACCAAGAAGAGGAATAACATCGCTGAGGCAACTGAAATAAGAAGGCATGTTAGGTGATGCTAAGAAGTAAATAACACTGAGGATATTGTTCCTTTGAAGGTGGAGGGGATTTTAACAACCCTCTCTAAAACTTGAGTATATTTAATTAATCATGATTGGTGATTTCCATACATTGACATGTAATTATTGTAAATATTGTTTAATTCTAAATGCCCAAACTAACTGTGGGGTGAAGTCTTAAAGTACTGGCCATGATACCACTAGGGGAAAGAGTGAAAAAAACCTAAAGAGGGGTTCCTCATGCTAAATATGACCCAAGCCTCTTGGATGATAATATTTGATTTTGGGAATATTCAGATATTCCCTTTAAATTTGATTTCAAGGGAAATCAGTTAATGAGGAAGGGATGGTCACTGAGAAACCAACCAGCTTCAATGAATACAGGTATGGGAATACTTTTCTAGGATAACAGAAACTCTCATCCAGGGGTACCATCGAGTACCATGTCACATTTTCCAAGCCTAACCATGGTGAAATCGAGTTCCTCCTGAAAAAACTAATGGGATAGGTAGAGAACCTTCCCAAATGATGCATGCAATAGAAGCACATGAGGGTAGACAAAAAGATATAAAGGTCAGATATCTAGATTAAAGGGGGAGCTCAGGAGGATTTATAGGGAGAGGTATGTAGAAGACTCGAGGGAAAGGGATATGTTGCTACAAGAGAAAACACACAAGTGAGTGTAGAACTCCCTGGCGGTATCGTGGTTTGGAACAAGGGTGGCCAGAGTGATAAGAGTTAATGGCTCTAAGACTATAGTTGGGTGGAAAGGTGTACACCCATATATAGTTGGATGGTTACATCTTGTAAAATAGATAAGTATTCTACGACTTCATGTAATTGAGTAAAAGAAGTTAATTATGCCTGTAAGTGTATTCATGAATATGGATTCCTTCTAATGGAATGGATCATTGTCTCCTATGGATACATTAATAGATTAATATTCATGTGTGATAGAAATGAATTATTTGTATCAATGGGAATACTGCATGCTGGAATAACATGAAATTATCTAGATTTGTACCACTAACAAAATTTCATGGTTATGGATAAAACCCGTAGATTAAATAATTGTATGATCTACATAGGAGGCCAGAGAAGGCCGATAAACCATGTTTACTCTCTACCATAATTTTTTAATTATTTTGAAGTTGGTGAGACTCAGTAACCATCGATCCATGAGATGGAATCGATATCATTCGTCCAACAATAGGATATCATCGGTAAAATTTACCCCGTAAATCAACGAAGAACAACAACTGTCAATCTCGAGAAAAGTATCAATCTGGATCATATAGAAATGGACTAGTACCCACCGTCAGATCACAACACCAAAGTGATATCGACAAATAGGTTTTATAACCAAGCTCAGTAGGGGGCTTTGAGTCTCAGGGAATCAGAGAAATGTGTTGGTTGTGGAGCTTGATTATCTTCCTGATTTAGAGGTCCTTGCTTTTAGCCGTGTTTTGTAACACTCTGTTTCCCCCAGTTTGTAAAAATAACTGGACTGGCCAAGAACTGTGGAAAACTTAGAAATCTGATTATGTCATGTGAATGGACCTTGTGGACAAGGTCGATGAATGTGAACAACATTATGAATTTATATTGTAGGACTGTTGAGAGGGGATGTGATGAAAAAGAGACCACGATGGCGGTGGAAGGCACCTGGAAAGGTGGTGTTAACTTCCACCGAGAATCAATACCGTATTTGGACTTCACTGGCCCGGAGAACCAAAAGCAGCTCGTTGGCCCTGAATTAAATGTCTCACAGGCTGGTAGGTAGATGGATCCTCAGGAATTAATGAGGGATGGGGAGGTGAACTGCCCATCAGTAGAGCCGTTAGGCCTGACCAGTGTGAGGGAAATTGTGCCACATGCAACTTCGCAAGAGGATAAGACGTGGGGTAGAAGCGATTGGGGGCAGATGCGAGGGGAGGAGGAGAAATCTGGCGATATGCAGAGTGAGTGATAGCAGAGAGGAAGAAGAGTAACCTTTGCTCCTGGTCACTGGTAAGCAGAGACACAGTCTCACAGCATCATGGTCTCAGATCAGGGGTGGCTAGTGGTAAATCCACTGGGAGTCGCTGAGCCTATGGTTGGGTGGAAACGAGCACCCCTCTCAGTAGTTGCATAACCCTGGTGTTATTTATGATAAGTGTTTTTCCTCTGGCATCTTGAAATATATGTATGTTGACATTTATGATCATAAGCTTTGAAATTGTGAATGACTTCATTATAAGAATGTCTGTTTGGTGTCTTGATCAGTAATGGTAGTTGTATGTTTATATGGAAAGACTACGTGTGGCTTATGCTCTCTTAAATTGTTATTTATATGCAAACTGATCTAATTCAGACTTCATGCCTAGTTCTCAGGAGAGAGATACCCTTATCTGCCTTAGATAGTACCCTGGGTAAACCTCCCCATAGAGATACCCTCCTTGAAAATCCCATCAAGAACCGGGAAAGAGAATGTGAGGGCGCAAGGCCTTAGTAACTTTGCACGAGGAGGAACGATCCTATTGAAAACCTGAGATGGAAGCATAAGGATGAAGTATCGAGTCGAGGGACGAGATCCCGTCGGGAGATCTGTGGTCACTCATGACCATTAGATCGGAAGAAGAAGATCGAGTGTTAAGTGCCTTAACCCTGATTAGGTGTTGATCGGCGACCGAGATTCCATCAGGAAACCTTTGGTCACGCATGACCGTTATATTGGTAGGAGTAAGTAGGGTGTTAAATGCCTTACGCCTTTGTTTTCTGTGTCTTCGTGGGTAGCGAAGAAACTAGGACCATAGATCCCCAGGGTCCATGGGAGTATCTGGACCGTTGATTTTTCCATGTCCAGGAAGTCGTGGAAGAATGCACAGGTAGGAACCAATCTGAGTTGTCAGATCTTGGTTGGAAAACTCGACAGCCGTTGGATCTGTCAGGATTTACCCGAGGGTTAAACCCCCAGTGAATAGGGTCGAAAGCCCCGAAATATATCTAGACCATCCGAACGACAGAGGCCACATGTCATGTGATTACCCATTTCACGAAATCGGGAATCGCGAACTCGGGAGTCCTGGTGACGAGAGTTCGAGACTTTCCATGGTGAAAACCCTGAAATAGATTTGGGTTGTCCGATTTAAGGAGGCCACGTGTCATGAGATTACCCATTTTGGGAAATCGAGAATCGCAGGATCGAGAGTCCTGGTGACGAGAGATCAGAACTTTCCATTGTGGAAACCTATGAACAGATATGGACCATCCGATTTAAGGGGGGCTACATGTAACGAGATTTCCCATTTCGGGAAATCGAGAATCGCGAACTCGGGAGTCTTGGTGACGAGAGATCGAGACTTTTCATGGTGGAAGCTCCGGGACATATCTGGGCTGTCCGATTTAAGGAGGCGACGTGTCATGAGATTACCCATTTCGAGAAATCGGGGATCAGGGATTCGGGAGTTCTGTTGACAAGAACTCGAGCTCTCGCCTTGATAAATCCTGACCCATAATGTCGAGACGTTAGCATGTGGCTAAGTCCCGATGAACATATGAGATTCCTTTGGGGAATCTCAGGGTCTATAATGACCGTCAGATGTGGAGAAGAGACATCAACTTTAAGCCGGGGCGCAAATGTGCCTTAGGGTAAGTGACGAGCAGATCTGGATGGAAAGAATCCACCCGCCCAGATCTATGGCTGAGGTTTCATTCCATAGCCCCCTTTCTATTCTGCCTTTAGTGGTGGGGGGCGGGGGGTTCAGAATCAGACGTGCAACTCTCAAATGGTTGAGATTAATTCACCTTGATCAACAGTGCTCAGGTGAATTCCGGACCCCCCTTGCCATTCTGCCTTTAATGGGGGGGGGGTCCGGAATAGTGTGGCATGTGAAGTGGGGCCCCCTCCTATCTTGTCGACTACCATGTCACATTTCCCCCTCTACCACCTGTACTCCACTGAAACGTGTGATGGGTCTTGTTCTCATTGGCTGTTCTCTAACCCTATTGGGATTCATCCCTATTGGTTGGTCACTAGCCCTATCAGGGTTCGGTGGTTGCAGAGTCGAATGATTTGTCACCCCTATAGCACCGAGGCACGAAATACAAAGAGGCGCCATGATTATTCGACCTGTGATCATGAACCGCTGTCACATGGGAACAGAGAGAAAGAAAGAGCTATCTTGCTCTAGGCCTCTGTAGGTAATTCGGGGGCTCTGATTCAGTAGAAATCAATGAAAAATTTGATTGAGGTAGTGGGTATGTGAAAAAGTGGTATCAGAGCATGGTTACAACACTCGGCCTGATTGGGCTCATGAACGAGTTGCGCATAAGCTCCGTTCGAAGCACTCCTATAAGGAGTAACCCCCTAACTTAACTCTCTTATCCAGGATCAAAACTTGGAAATGAGAACCTGACTGTGTATGCATGTGAAAGAGTTATAAATTTATGTGCAGGTTATAAAATGTATCTAACTCTTGACTAATAACCATCGTTTTTCTTTTTACTCAAGCGGACGATCAACCATGGGAATTTACAGACGTAGAAAATGGTGACTCACCAAGATATGGGAGAAGGCTCCCACAATAGAGACGAAGAGTCTGATGAAAGAAGAGCAATAGGAACCCCTCCAGATCTAGCCGAGACTGTGAGGAGTCTCATGGTTGAATTGCAAAGCTGCAAGGCCAACAATGAAAGGATGATGAAAGAACAAGAAAAAAAAACTGAAATTAATGCAGTTTTACTGTAGAGCTTATCCGACCTACAACGACAAATGAAACATGAACCCAAGATGCAGAAACATGGTCGTATCAGTGGCCATACTGAGAGGAGCACCTCAATAAAGGTCCACCCCAGAGGTAAAGGGCCAGTTCCAGACGATTCCTCTGAGAAAGAAGCTGGCGATTCAGAAGGCTCTTCCAGCATCAGAACCAGTTCCTATTCTCGAAGAAAACAAAAGAAACAAAAGACTTCCAAGGGTCATAATTTGAGGATTTCATAAAGGCCAAACCTCCCTCCTTCAATGGTGAGATAAAGAAGGGAGAGGAAGCCAAGGCCTGGCTACTTGGACTGAAGAAATATTTCAGAGTCCATGACTTTTCAGAGAATTTGAAGGCCCGAGTGGCCACTTCCAATCTGAACGGAAAAGCTTCCATATGGTGGGAAGATCTTAAGAATATGAAAGGTGTCCATGAGGAGGACCTGTCTTGGAAATAGTTTGAAAGGTACTTCCGGAAGAAGTATTTGTCGGAAAAATATTTCGACGAGAAGGCTAAAGCGTTTTATGAACTCAAACTGGGGAAACTCACTATAGAGGAATATGTCAACAAATTCCTCGACTTATTGAGATATGTACCCTACATCAAAGTAGAGAAACAGAAGGCGCAACGCTTCATTAGTGGGCTACCCAAGGAATACCGGGACCGAATCGAATTCGACGAGCCAAAGACCTTAGAAGACACTATTCGAAAGGCAACATATTGTCATGAACAATATGGACATCGGGCAGAGTCTTGTGGAGACTGGAAATAGAAGAGTGGTTCAAGATTTCAGAAAAGGGGGATCAAATCCTCAGGATTTAAGAACTAAAAGAAGAACCCTAGAATGAACTTCCCAACCCGGAGTGTACTCCAACATAATTTTCCCTCGCCGGATGGAAATAAAACTTCTGGATCTATAACAGTGAAGACTAATAACCCAAAGAGAGAACCTCTGAAATGTTGGGGTTGCGGAGAAGAGAATCTCCTGAGAGGCTGTCCACACTGACAACAGAATAGTCAGAAAGTTTATAACATTCAGGAATATACCACAGTCAATGATGTGGCAAGGAGTGTGCCACAGATTTGTGTAGCCTTGGATAATACCCAAGCTGACCACCAAGCTTCAGTGGTGGAAATAGAAGGTATGATTTTCAACCATCTAGTGTCTGTTTTGATTGACCCTGGTTCAAATTTGAGTTATATAGCCCCTAGATATGTTGAAAGGTGTAAGTTACAGCCATGAAAACAAACCAAGCCATGGTTGGTACAGATAGCCACTGACACCAAAAGAAAGGTAGTAGAGGTCATACCAGCCTGCCAATTAATGTTGGGTGAATTCCCCACCCAAGCAACCCTTAACGTATTACCCTTGGGATCATACGATCTATTGATTGGTATGGAATGGATGGCCGCCCATAAAGCCAAACTGGACTATTACCATAAAACCTTAGAATGTGTGAGCAAAGAAGGAAAAATTATAACTCTCCAAGGGATCCGAAAATCGGTCTCGGTGAGGCAAATATCAGCCCTGCAAATGAGAAAGTATTTCCAAAAAGGGTGTCCCCTATATGAAATACAGGTGTGGAAAATAATCGAGGGTGATAAACCAAGCCCTGATGATCACCCTATCCTGAGAGAATACAGAGATGTGTTTTCGGAAGAGGTACCAGGTCTACCTCCGAGAAGCGACATTGACTTCTCAATAGAGCTCGCACCAGGAGCGGTGCTGATGTCTAAGACACCCTACCGGATGAGCACACCTGAGTTATTTGAACTCAAATTACAATTGAAAGAGATGATGGATAAGGGTTATATTTGACCCAGCGTGTCCCGATGAGGAGCACCAGTCTTGTTTGTGAAAAAGAAGGATAGCACCCTTAGATTGTGTATAGATTATAGACAACTCAATAAAGTAGCCATAAAGAAAAAGTACCCCTTGCCCAGGATCGATGATCTATTCGATCAGTTGGGAGGTGCATCTATTTTCTCAAAGATTGACTTGAGGTCGGGATACCATCAAGTATGAATCAAGGGTGAAGACATCCATAAAACCTCTTTCTGGACA
>ML798563.1:17070-32316 GCA_009831015.1 Picea engelmannii | reverse complement strand
AAGAAGAAGAAGTTGAAGAAAATTACAAGATCTTAGATTTAAAAGAAGCAAATAGAAGTTAGTTCTTTTTCTTTAATTGTGAAGGAGTAGGACATGTTGAATTTGAATGTCCTCATCCAAGGATTGAAAGATATGAAACTGAAGAAGAAAATTACAATGAAGAAGAAGAAAATCATGAAGCAGAAATGATTCAAGAAGAAGATGAGAATCTTAAAAAATTGAAGCATGTTGAGATTGAAAATATCAAGCTCAAAGACACACATAGAAAACTAAGAAGTGAATTGGGTAGTTGTGAAAAGATAATTGTAATCTTGAAGAAAAAATTAGAAGACTTTGAGAAACTAAGATAAGAAACCATTTCCTTGAAAACTCTACTCGAAGAAGAGAGAAGAATATGATAAGTAAGGAATGTCCAAATGATAAATAAAGAAGAAGATTGTGAGAAACTTGAACAAGAAGTTGTCTCATTTAGGAAGAGCTTAAGAAACTCTCAAGTGCCAAAAGATTTAACACATCTTGGATGCATGGCTGAAACTTCATACAAAAAATATGCAAATACCAACAAGAAGGTTGAAGAAAGAGCTACATAGACAGTTGATGAAAAGTGGACCAGGATACCAGAAAGAAGGAATGGTTACAAAAGAGATAAATATCCAAGAAGACCTCCTACCTTCATAAATCAAAGAATCTTCAATTAGTATGAAGGAAACTACAGAAGAGTAGATCATGAACCTAGATGGACTACATCACAAATAAGGTCACTTACTCCCAGGTATCAAAATTTCTTTCTTGTTCATTGTTATACTAGAATTTTTTTTTGACATAAGGAAATTAATTGCAGAATAAATGAAAGGAACAACTATGCAAGAAACATGAATTGTGTAAATAGAATATATGGAAATAATCGTGGATTTTTCAACAAAACTTATAATTCATTTTCCCCATTGATGGACAAAAATATTCTATGTTACAAACGTAATTATCTTGGTTACAAAGCACGAGATTGCAGATATATGAATGAAGATGTTCCTATGACAACCACAATATGGAGAAGGAAAGAGATTCCAAACAATGAATATTGTCGAATATCATTGACCTCTGAAGAATGTAAAGAAGAAGATGAATGGTACATAGACAGTGGATGTTCTTCACACATGACTGGGGATCAAGATAAATTCATCAGTTTGAAGAGAAAGGGTGGAAATGTTGCATTTGGAGATGACTTATATGCCAAAATAATTGGAAAAGGTGTAGTAGAGGTTGGAAGCAAAAATGTAAAAGAAAAGAATGTCCTATTGGTTGAAGACTTCAAGCATACTCTACTCAGTGTTAGTAGAATGTGTGATCAAGGATATACTCTCATGTTTGACTCACAAAGATGGAAAATCAAAGAAGAAGGTTAAGGAAGATTGGTTGCAACTCCAACAAGAAGACCAAGTAACATATATGTCCTAAATCCATGAAACATCTCCAAGGAAGAAAGAGACCATAAAAATGAAGTGTTATTAAGTTCTATATGTTCAGGTGGAGCAACCTCAAAGAAGAGAGTTACCTTTTTCCATTAAACTCTAGGGGAGCAACCCTTACCTTTTTCATTGATATCAAAGGGGGAGATAAATTGAGATCATGATGAAAAGAGGAGCATGAGTGTTGCCATAAATGACAAAGGGGGATATTGTTGGAAGATTGGTTGTTGTCATTGATGTCAACCCTAGTCATTGGTTTTGGACCGCAAGATTGATGAAGGTATTTGGACATGAAGGACAGTGCACATGCAAACACAACACCCATGGATGTATAGTATACATCATGTTTTTTCCAGTGGTAGGTGGAACGTCATGTGGATCCTCATGGTTGAGGAGAAATGAATTTTTGAAGATGAAAAAGTGAATTGAAGAAGGAAGTACAGGTTGGCCTTGAACACAATTAAAGAAAATAATTACAAAATAAGAAAGTGTCAGGTCGGCCCTAATGTTAAAAGGAAGTGACATAAAGGGTATAAATACATATCATTAGTCATTCATTTTAAACACACACAAGTCTAATTTCAGAGGAAATCTGAAGTAAAGAAATATGGATTTCAAGGGAGGGTGAATTCTTTTGGTGATGTGTTCTAACGTATGTTTTTACAGGTCATCTTACCATTTCTGCTATAACTTTTTTTATAGAACGATTCAGATGGTGAAATTAGCATGGTATTGAGAAGACATATCTAGGTACCTATGGTACAAATTTCATCTCTTTATTTGCTATAATTGTGGATATACACTCTGTGGAAGATAGGGTTTTTGAATAGTCCTAAAGCTAGTCATAAACAAGTGTTCCGGCTAAAACAATCATAACTTCTTCATAGATAATCCAAATCAAGTGAGACCAATTTCATTGGAAAGCCTACTGGCCATAGTTTCTTGTGTGATAATTTCAAAATTTGATGTTAAATATTGAGCACAAGGCATTATGTACAAGTTCGCTCTCCTAAATAAACTAGAATTGAATAAGGTCTACCATTCTCTCTATAAATTCTTTTTGGGGAGGATTCAAGGAGTGAAAATTGGAGTTTCAAAGAATACATTGATTTATATTATCTACAGGATAAGAGTTTTCTAAGAAGTGAAGAATTGTATAAGTTTAAGAAGTCTCAGGAAGCATTATCTGGTTCTATGTGATGGTTAGTTGACAATGATGATTTAATGTAAAGTTTTATTATCTCTCATATATTCTTGGGTGGAAGGAAGGGGCAAGGATGGAGAGGTCAACTCTCTCTTGATACTGAAGGATTTTATCTTCCTTTTGGAGGTTTATCACTCCCTTTATATTTGGAAGTTGGAGCTACCTTTGGAGGTCATTACTTCCCTTGAACAATAACTATTGATTATTTCTCATATATTGTGCATGGTGTATTGTGGTGTATTGGTGTAACTCTTATACTATTTTTCATTGATCCTTGGATATAATTGAATGTTTTAATTATAAGTTGAAAAAGGTTTCAGATTGTACTTGATACTGATTCACCCCCTCTTAGTATCAACACAACATGTCATGCTAGGTGGCATGACCAGATAGTTCCACTTGTTATTCGAGGTGGCAAGACCAAATAGGGCCACATGTCATTCTAGGTGGCATGACCAGATAGGGCCATGTGCTCTAGGATGCTAGCCATATCTAGGATCTCGGACATCGAGAGTTTTTTGTAAATAGGCCTTATGAAAAGGGCTAATAACCTATGTATGAAATATTCAGGATGACATTAGACGATGTCATTGAACGAGTAGGAAGCGAACAAGTGTCAATTTCCTATTGGGGGAATATTGGGTGTCATGATGATGTATATGTCCATGCAAGACCATGTAGAAGTTCCATGTGTCATGACATGAGTGGTGCCATGTGGCATGAAAGTTTGACATCATTGAACAGGGGTTCGTGGAGGGAATGAGTGCCACTTATGAAAGTGGTACAAGTGCCAAGTTTCATGCCAATAATTAGATAGTGGTGGGGCCAAGTATTGAAACATGTGGCTTGTTTTGGATAGGGTTGCATGTCTTAAGTGCCAACTCATGTCAGATTGGGACTTTTGGTATATATGAATAATGAGAGGGCCGAGGTCCCAATATTTCAGGGTTTGAGGTCCCACATTCCCAACGAACGATGGATAAGTTTCATTGGCTAGTGAGAGTGGATCTCGAGAGGATATGGAGCTTGATGCTGGGTGCAAAAAAGGATGAGGGCCGATTCCCAGTGAATTGCGTGATAGGTACAATGCCAACATCCATGATAGCACCCATGTCTATGTCATAGGATGATGTGTGGATGATGTGTGGTGACACGTCAGGTGATTTGGAGTCACATGGATGCCCTCTGGTAGTTAAGACTCCTTTGGCCAAATAAGGCCCCAAATATTTAAAATTCTATAACTTTTGATCTAGAGATCTGTGTTGATAAACTTACAGTCATTGGAAATCTCTCGGTGAGAATAAGATGATGGTCTCCTCAAAAAGAGGTTTGTATATGGTTCAAGGGAAATAAAAATTTAATACTCCATCCCTTAAAAGGGTACTTAGGGGGTTGGGTGTCTTAACTAAAGGACAACCAGATTATGTCCCAAAACTGAATGAAGAAACAAGTAGACTAACATCACTCATAATGGTTCTTTGTAGGAGGGGATATGGTGTTTATTAGACTTCAAACATATAAACAAACATCATTAAAGACAAAATGACTACAACATTATCACCCAAGTTCTATGGATCATATGAAATCCTTCAGTGCATTGGACAAGTGGCTTACAAACTGGCTCTTCCAACCCACTTCAAGGTTCATCATGTCTTTCATGTGTCTTGCTTAAAATAGGTAGTAGGATCAAAGTGCAAGATGCAAACAAACCTACTTTCTTTCTCCCTTCTCTATTTATAGCGGAGGTTTTTAGCGAAGGCAGACTATCAAAGGTTTTTGTGGAGGCTTTTTCATTGGTTCTCTTATAAGGGAGATGCACACCGATGATCACGTAAAAACAATTCCCTAGTGCTGATATAGTAAGACACACCATTAGCCACTATAAACAAAATAAAATACGCAAAAATGCTCTAATCTAAATAAATTGCACCAGTGCACGTTCACATGATGCACCAGTGCATACAACTGTCTGGTGCTCCGAGGTAGGGTAAATTAAAAAAAAAACTTACCATACTTATTTTCATTGTTACGCCTCATTTTGTGCCTCCAACCTCTCAGACAAGAATCGATGCTCACTTTTCTTCCACTATCGCCCTATTTGTAGTGCTCTACAATTAGTTCGATAGCCCCACCAATAGATTCCACACATTTTGGAAAATACCGTAAATTTTCATTTCTTCTCTATGGTGCAACCATGCCTCCTCAAGAGAGAAGAGACCTAGTAAATTTTTTATTACCTTGTTATTTTCATTTTATTGAATCAAAATTTAAAATTGTCTTGAAATTTGGTCATTTATAGATTTTTTTTATTCCATGCAATGTAATTAAATGCTTCATCTCACCCTATAATTCAGTGCATCATGTGAATTTACAAGAAGCACTTTTATCGATGCATATATGATCGATAAATGCATAGGTGTTTCTCAAGGAACGACACCACAAAATGTTGAAAAATAAAAATATCAGTGCATCTTTTTAGGACATCTCATTATCGATACGTTATAAAACACACTACACAATTAAACAAAATTCCAATGTTCCACGATGAATGGAGCACCATTGGGTTCCATTAACTAGTCGCACTGCCTACTCTTTGTCATGGAAAATTTAGTCTAATGGTGCATCAATGTCAACCAAATGCACCGATGTGATTTACAACAAAGAATCAAGAAAAATATATAACAATTTAGCATAGTGGTGTGTCTTATGGGATGCCCTGTTACAATGCCTCAATAAAAATGGAACCTTAGTGCATTCCATTTAACCAACCTAATGTAGTGCCCCTACCTTGGTAGGGCCTGCTAACCTCTCGGTCTATGAATCTTCAACACCTCTGATCCAAAATGGCTCCTTGGTCCCTGCTAGAACCTTCAACACATAAAACCATAGGTCCTTTTGCATGCTTAGCCCATGTGAACAAGCACTAAGCACAAGCTCTAACCACGTGACCACCGATGGTGACCACGAGCCTAAACAAAGGACTTTTGTTTCGAGTCACCTCGATACCTCTGATTCCTTAAACCCCTAAATAGAGCGCAATGGTCCCTAGCTCCTCCCTTATTATTCTACCATATGACCTCCAGTCAAACCCTGTGGTCCACCTCCGAGCGTGTCGGGAATTTGCGTATTGGGAACTCAAGATGTAGTCTTTCTCCCTTTTTGCGATATCTGAACTCGTGACTTTCTCATGTTAGATCAACAGTCCTAGTTTCTCCACGATCTGATGGTCTAGATCGTGTCGGGAATTCGTGAACCGTGACCTCTGAGTTACAACTTCCTCCACATTCTTCCGACTCCTGAAATGTCAATATTTCATAGCGCCAAATCAACGACTCGTGCTCCTCTGGATATGATGGCTACCCTTTCTTCCAGGACTGCGAGTGTTGAAAAAACACTCGACCTTATCCTTCCCGCAAATCTACTAGATCCAACGACCCATGAAAATTCGACGCTTCTCCCTCTGAGAATTTCCACCGTCCATTCAGGTTCTCAAAGACTCCTCGCCAAATGACTCGATGTCGACCCTCCTGAGATTAATTCCACAAGGTGACTTCAAACCTTCCTATGAACTTCTCCAAGTCTCTATCCTTCCTAAGCTTGGTCTTCACTGCAACCTCAAGGATTCTAAGGAATCCTGTGCGCACTCTTTGTTGCTTCCAAAATAACTTATAGTTATTTGACAACTCCAACTCTGCACACTCCTTGCGACAGAAGATCTTCAACCACTCACTTGGGTTGGAAAAACATCTAAGACCCTCCTTAGCCTGTGCACACCTTGCACTGCTATGTGTTATACTAACGCTTTTATTGGTATAAGATCAACAATATCTCTCCTGAGATTTATGAGATAGAACTCAAAATCTATCGATGCACTCCTTGTAGACCTTCACTGCACTCTTTGTAGAAATTCCCAGGATGAGAAACAATTGAAACTTATACTCTTCTCATGGACTTCATACATTCAACATCAAGTCACATACACACAATATTGAAACAAATTCATAATAGAGAATATGAGAAAAACTATAAACATACCATTCAATAGATGCAAATAGTAACCATAACAATACCATGAAATTGGATCAAAGAATTCTTATATTAATTCAAGTGCTTCTATACATGGTTTTCTATATCAACAACTATCTACTCAAACAACTTCTACAATATCTATTCTTCTTTGTTCTCCTATGCTCTCTTTCTCTACAACTTCTACATAATGAGCATCAATAATACAATACATATGAGGGAGATTTCTTGAGTTTTCCCTCCTACAACTCTAAGCTATCTTATTGAAATTAAAGACTACAACTACTTTACATTTATTCTAATAGATACGCACAACCGATAGATGGGAGCAACACTCAAGATTTGCATTATAATCCCCAAAACATTCAAGAAAAATCACATCCTTCCAACTATTACATTAATGTTTCATATTTTAAATTTCAAAATGTCTTCAAAATGCGCACTGGTGTATATCTAGTTGTCCTCCACTTGTGCTTGTTGGCGATGCTCTTGCATCATACTCCTCTGGCTGAAAAAAATTCATGGACTCCTGTCCATGAGCTCCTGCACTGTCTGTCCATGTTTCTGGATATCTTCTTTGCTTTCCCAACTGACATCCTCAATCGGGTGTCCCTTCCATTTTACCAAATATTCAAGATATGTCATCCTCCGGGTCTTCTTGCCAACCCTCAGATCAATGATCTTTTCCATCTGTGGCTTTTCAGCTACATGCATCTGTTTGACCCACTAAAATTCCTTTTGATTCTCTTCTCCTCTCACTTCATATTCTTTGTAAGGGTACATATCGACTATGTTGAATATGGGTGATATGCCCATGTCATATGGAAATTGTATCTCATAAGAATTTGCCTCAAATTTTCGTAAAATCTTACATGGCCCAATCTTTTTCATCTTTAGTTTATTATATGTTCCCCTTGGGAACCTTTCTTTTCTGAGGTGTGCTAAGACTAAATCTCCCACTTCAAATTGAATCTCTCTCCTATGTTGATTTTCTCTGCGCTTGTATTCCTAGTTGGAACTCTGCAACTACTCTTTAATCTTACTATGGAGCTCATGCATCTCTGCTGCAAAATCTTCCACTCCAACACTCCTAAACTCATTTTGCTCCAAGTCTCTCAATTGAGATACTCCTCTTGGATGCATTACATACATTATCTAGAATGGGATTTGTCCTATGCTCCTATTAGGTAAGTCATTATATGCAAATTCCTCTTGCGGAAAAATATGATCCCACTGACTGTGATGTTCAACTACTAAACTCCTCAATAAGTCCCCCAAACTTCGATTTAATACCTCAGTATTTCCATCCGTCTGAGGGTGATATGCTGATCTAAAAGATAGATTCATCCCTAGCTTCTTCCATAGTGTCTCCAAAAATGACCAACAAATTTGGTATCTCTATCCGAAACAATACTATTGGGTAAACCATGAAGTCAAACAACTTCTTTGAAAAACATATTTGCGATGTGCATTGCATCAATGCTTTTCTGACATGGAATGAAATTTTCCATTTTTGATAATTTGTTGACTACCACGAATATGGAATCACAACCTCTCTGTGTCCTTGGAAGCCCCAACACAAAATCCATGCTTACCATGTCCCACAGCCTCTCTGGTATTGGAAATGATTAATACAACCCTGTATTTTGTCTTTTCCCCTTTGCGTGCTGGCAGATTCTACATCTCTTGAGAAACTTTTTGACATCCGTCCTCATTCTTGGAAAATAATACAAACTATTTAGTTGCGCAAATGTTTTATCATGGCCGAAATGTCCAGCCAATCCCCCACTATGTTTTTCCTTCAAAATGTTTTCTCTCATAGAACTCTTCAGGATACACAATTGAGTTCCTTTAAACAATAGTCCATCCTAAATTAAATATTCAATCCATTGGATTCTATCTCTCAAAACAGGATTCTCACATGCTTCATAAGCATCCTTGAAATTTGAATCTTCTCTGTACATTTCCTTAAGGCTATCAAAACCTAAGGTATTCACTCGAAACTCCTATATAATCAAACATTTCTTGCTCAATGCATCAACAACCTTGTTAGCATTTCCATAAATGTGCTTTATAACAAAAGTAAAGTTCTGCATAAATTCAACCCATTTTTCATGTTTCTGGTTCAATTTTTCCTGTCTGGTTATAAACAGTAAGGCCTAGTTGTCGCTATACAAAACGAACTCTTTTAGAACTAGGTAGTGCCTCCATTTCTTCAACACTTGTATGAATGCATAAAACTCCTTATCATAAGTGGAGTAATTTCTTTTGGCATCGTTCAGCTTCTCACTGAAGTATGCAATTGGTCTATTGTCTTGACTTGGAATGTTTTACTAAAATATGGCAGAACCAGAACTGGTTGTTCATTTATCTTCTCCTTTAACAGATTGAAATGTTTCTCTGCTTCCTCCATATAATGAAAATATTTATGTCTTTTCTTGACTGTGTCCATCATTGGCGCACAAATTCCACTAAATTTTTTGATGAACTTTCGGTAAAAACTGGCTAGTCCATGGAAGCTTCTGACTTCAAAGATATTCCTTGGTGATGGCCATTCTTTGATCACTTTTACCTTTTTAGGATCCATCTTCAACTCATTCAAAGAGATCACGAAACATAAATAAATGAGTTCTATCTTCATGAAAGACAAATTCTTCAGATTTATCAACAACTTCTCTTGCTGCAGCTTCCTCATCACTAGAGTTAAATTTCTCAAATGTTCTTCCTCAGTCTTACTAAAGATCAATATATCATCAAGATACACAATTAAAAACTTCCCAATGAAATCTTTCAAGACTTCATGCATCAACCTCATAAAATTACTTGGCGCATTCGTCAAGCTAAATGACATGACAAGCCATTCATACAACCCTTCATTCGTCTTGAATGATGTCTTCCATTCATCATATTCTCTCATTCTAATCTGATGATATCCGCTTTTCAAATCAATTTTTGAAATTTTTTTTTCTCCACTCAAGCAATCCATCAAGTCATCCATCCTGGGTAAAGGAAATACATACCTGATGGTGATTTTGTTTATATCCCTCAAGTCTATACACATTCTCCATCCACCAAATTTCTTCAAACTTAACTCTATTGGTACAATGCATGGACTCAAGATTTCTCTAATCAACCCTTTGTCCATCAAATATTTGACTTGCTTCTTGACCTCTTCATTCTCCTCTGACGTCAATCTGTACACTTCTTTTTTTGGCAAACTCACCCCTGATATAAGGTCAATGTGATGGATTATACTTATGATGGGCGAGAAACGAACAAGGTAAATTGTCCACCACTATATCAACGAAATTCTCCAGCAGTTCTTGAATTTCTTCAGGTAGATCATCCACCAAAGTACTAGTCAAAA
Source organism: Picea engelmannii (assembly GCA_009831015.1). Taxonomy (NCBI): domain Eukaryota; kingdom Viridiplantae; phylum Streptophyta; class Pinopsida; order Pinales; family Pinaceae; genus Picea; species Picea engelmannii. Next base: position 22,253 of record ML798563.1, on the reverse strand, counting down.
TAACTCTATGTTTTCTAATCACAACAAACTGCATTTCTTCATATTTCTTGACTTCTCTAAGGAGTTCCTTCCCTCTCATGAGAAGTATATCTTTCACCTTATTGTCTTCAATTGGAAGCAACATATGCGTCCCACCATTCTTCTCCAAGGTCTAAGTGTTCTTTCTTCCATCATGAATAACATTTATGTTATATTTCCATGACCTCCCTGACAAAATATGACAGACATCCATGGGAATTACATCACATAAAATCTCATCTTTGTATCCCCCTATCTTAAATTCAACTAAACATTGTTTTCCTGATGTTCTTTTTTGGAACCACGAAACCTTGTATGGGCTTGGATGTGCAACTGTCTCCAATTCCAGCTTTTTGACCATCTCTGTGGATACTAGATTGTCCATACTTCCACTGTCAACTATCACCTTGCATAGCCTATCCTTGGTCTTGCAAACAGTCGTAAACAAATTGTTCCTCTAGATTGGATTCTCCATCTCTTTCTCTGGATTTAAGAGAATTTTCCTCATCATTAAGGATCTTCCACCTTCTGCATCTTCTGCCTCAACATTTCACCTTTGCACTTCTGAAATGTGAGATTGTCCTCCTCCATCCCCTTTTCTATTGGGACATTCCCAAGATTTGTGTCCAATATTTCCATAGACAAAACACTTTATTTCACCTCCTCTTCCTCTTCCTCTTCCTCTCGCTTGAGGAAACGTGTTCCTATCGACATATTTTCCTCCTTGTGAACTTCCTCCCCTTTCTAGGTGGTTATGTGGTTTCTTCTCTTCATCCTTGGGCTTCTGTACTCTGTCCTGGGAAACTGCTTTGCCTTTACTTTGACTTCTACCTCTACCCCTTTGATCTTTCTTCCGAGCCAATTTCACTTCTGCCTTTGAAGCAATCTGATAAGCATCTTCTACATTCTTGATTGTCACCATGCTTATCTCATCCTGAATCTCATATCTCAGGCCATTCATGTATCTGAAAAAAATTTCATCATCATTCTCGCGATGACCAACTCTGATATTTAACCTGTAAAAATCCTCAGTGTTTTGCTTCATTGTCATCCCTTTCTGTCTCAAATTCTGCATTCTTCGAAATAGATTGATTTGGTAATATCTGGGTATGAATTTGGATTTCATATTGGTGACCATCCTATCCCAGCTTTTGATTCTTTGTTTTCCTTTGCAACGTCTGTCAGCCTGTATTTCATTCAACCATAGTTCTGCATGCCCTTTCAGTCTAGTGACATCGTGCTTAACCTTCTTATCTTCCTCAACATCCTCATAGTCGAAGTATTTATCTAGAGGTCTAAACCAATCTAGCAACGCCTCAATGTCCAAGTTACCTTCATACGTCGGAATGTACAATTTTTCTCTAGCACCTATTATGGTAACAAATTTAAATAGGCATTCCTCTGCAACATCTTCAACTACAACTTCTTCTTTGGCTCTAGCTTTTTTCTCACTTTTGGCCTCATTGATATCTCTAGTATCAGGTGTTTGCCTCTGTGTTGTCTCCATGGCATCCAATCGAGAATGAAGTTCTCTCATCTCCCTTTCCATGGATGGATCAGGCATAACTCTCTCTTGACATCTCCTTAGCGTCACTGTTTCAATATGTCCACACAAAATTCAAATCAAAACTGTCCTTTGTCTTCCCTCTATAGAAAACAATAGTTGTTAGCTCTGATACCACTTGACGCAGACCCATACCTCAGTAGGGCCTACTGACCTCCCAGACTATGGATATTCAACACCTCTGAGCCGAAATGTCTCCTTGGTCCCCGCTGGAACCTTCAACACATAAAACCACAGGTCCTTTTTCATTCTCAACCCATGTGAAGAAGCACTAAGAACAAGCTCTAACCACGCGACCACCGACGATGACCATGAGCCTAAAAAAAGGTGCTTCGTGTTTCTTGATTTCGGGACTTTCGTTTCGAGTCACCTCGACACCTCCAATTCCTGAAACCCTGAAATAGAGCTTAACGGTCCCTATCTCCTCCCTTATTCTTCTACCATATGACCTCCAGTCAAACCCTGGGGTCCACCTCCAAGCGCGTTGGGATTTCGCGTATCGGGAACTTGCGATGTAGTCTTGCTCCCTTTACCCGATATCCAACCTTGCAACTTCCTCACCTCAGATCAACGATCCTGGTTCCTCCATGATCTAATGATCCAGTTCATGTCGGTATTTCTTGATCCATGACCTCTGAGTTACATCTTCCTCCACATTCTTTTGACTCCCGAAATGCCAATATTTCAGAGCGCCAAATCAACGGCTCGTCTTCCTCTAGATCTGATGGTTGCCCTTTCTTTTGGGCCTACGAGTGTTGAAAAGACACTTGATCTTATCCTTCTCACAGATCTACTAGATCCAACGACCCATAGAAAATCGATGCTTCTCCCTTCGAGAATTTCCACCGCCTGTTCAGGTTCTCAAAGACTCCTTGTCAAATGAATTGGCGTCAACCCTCCTGAGCTTAATTCCACAAGGTGACTTCAAACCTTGTCTTCCTCTAAACTTATCCAAGTCTCTATCCTTCCTGAGCTTGGTCTTCACTTCAACCTCAAGGATTCTAAGGAATCTTTCATGCACTCCTTACGACTTCCACAATAACCTCTGGTTATTCGACAACTCCAACTCCGTGCACTCCTTGTGACATAAGTTCTTCAACCACTTACTTGGGTTGGAAAACATTCTAATAGCCTCCTTATCCTATTCACACCTTGCATGGATCTGTGCTATACTCACACTTCTACTAGTATATGATCAATGGTATCTCTCATGAGATTTCTGAGATAAAACTCATAACCTGTTGACGCAATCCTTGCGGACCTTCATTGCAGTCTTTACAGAAATTCTCAGGATGAGAAACAATTGAAACTTATACTCTTCTCATAGACTTCATACAGTCAACATGAAATCACATACACACAACATTGAAACAAATGCATAACAAAGAATATGAGAAAAACTATAAACATACCATTGAATAGATGCAAATAGTAACCATAACAACACCATGAAATTGGATAAAAGCATTCTTATATTAATTCAAGTGCTTCTGTACATGGTTTTATATAACAACAACTATCTGCTCAAACAAATTCTACAAACTCTATTCTTCTCTGCTCTCCTATGCTCTCTTACTCTACAACTTCTACACAATGAGCATCGATAATACAATACATACGAGGGAGATTTCTTGAGTTTTCCCTCCTACAACTCTAAGCTATCTTATTGAAATTAAAGACTACAACTACTTTATATTTATTCTAATAAATGCTCACAACCGGCACATGGGAGCAACGCTCAAGATATGCATTACAATTCCCAAAACATTCAAGAGAAATCACATCCTTTCAGCTATTACATTAATGTTTCATCTTTTAAATTTAAAAATGTCTTCAAAATGAACGCTAGTGTATATCCAGTTGTCCTCCACTCGCTCTTTTTGGCGATGCTCTTGCATCATAACCGCACTTTCGATTTTTCATCATAGAAAATTTAACCCACCAGTGTGAGAAGGTACACACGATCCATCGATGTTGTTTACAGCATGTCACCAAACCAAATCTTTAAGAATTTATCATAGTGGTGTGTATTATAAGATTCCTCATTACCGATATGCCTTAGAAAACAATGCATCAATAAAATACTCTGGTGCTTCAAGAAAATTGGAGCATTGGTGGTTTCCATATAACAAACCGTGTCGCCTAGTTTACCACCTAAAAGGTTTAAAAATGTGGTGCATTATGTAGAACCAACTACACCACATCACACTAAACATAGGTAAAATGGCATGACAATACATCTTGTGGGATTCCACATTACCGGTGCATTAGAGAATAGAACACACCACTATAATAGATATTATTGCTTGAATAGCCATGGAGAACTAGTGGGTTAGACTTATCACACAAATTAGTGGTGCTTTGTATCTAATATAGCACATTGGTCACAATGCATATTATATATTGTAGTAGAATTGGTTACTTTTCCACATTTGTTTCTCAAATGAAAATTAATTTTAGTTTTTGATCAATACAATATATATATATATATATATATATATATATATATATATATATATTTATTCTGAAAAATAATTTAATGTTAATCAGAGATGATGACGATGATGAGTGTAGGAGAAACAATAGAAACAACCARAAGAAAAACAATTKTATTCACAAACTATGTATGCAAACCTCCACAATTAAATTTTGTGAAGGTTTTTCTTTGCAGAGACAAAAATAGAGGTTATTCTTCGATTCCTCTCATAATTTAGTGCATAGACTTGATCCTCTACCACTCCCTCATCGCTCTYGCTTACATCTCCTCCTCCATGGTCTACTCGACTTTCTCCAAKATATCATCCTCCTCTTTCATGTATCCATAATATGAAGTGGCATCAATTTACTTGTAAATATCATACCTAGAGCTCCTCTTATTCACCTCGAGGGGGATTATCCAATAGCTCTTTGAGGCCAGGGAGGAAATTTGTATCCCCTAAGTATCTGTAATTGGGGCCCTTTTCAGTGGGACCAAACACATCAACTTTTTTCCCTTCCAAGTATATCATCATGGCACCTAGTTTGGCATAATTAAGATTTACGATCTCTACGATGAGAGCTTCCTAGTGCCCATTTTGTCTTATCAACAAGAAAGGAACCCTGGTGGATGTATTAATTATAATATTATCTCAATATCAATAATGAACTAAGGCCCATATTGTATATTTAATAAAATTTAAGAAGCACATTTAAATAAACAATTGATGATCCATAAGCTTTTCTAGCATGCCTTATCATTGAATATTAAGAATTTCCTTGGCCTTGGATTTCTCCTCCATGATATCCACACTTATGTATTTATTAAGAAGCTCATATTTCTTCTTCTCCACAACCATGTGTTTGACCACTTTCTCATTCAGAAGGGGCACATGGGAAAACAACTCTTGATCTCTCTCCTGTTGGTTTCCCTTGTCCTTCTCTCCCATTTCTTCCACCACATCCTCCTCTTCCTCTAATAGAACCATCTTAACAACAAAAAAATCCCAATTCTTGACCATCTACATGGCCTCCCTCTTGAAAGACTCAATCCTATGCCCCTCCCTTAGCTCTCTATCCTACATCTCCTCCTCCTCAAGCTCCTTGAATTTCTCTAAGATATTGT
>ML798563.1:2693-16998 GCA_009831015.1 Picea engelmannii | reverse complement strand
GGGGGGGGATTTCATATCCCTACTTGTACAATTCGTTGTTGGAATATTGTAACATGGCATCTTCCAACAACCAATTGTACAAGTGGGGTTGGAAATTCCTATGTAGCATCAAAGAACTATTCGGAAATTACCTCAAGGATAAGAAGAGGATGTCTAGGTATGATATAGACAAGAAAATTGATTCCAATTGTAACGTTCCCCAGCCCATTTGAGGTCCATTACGTGCATAAAAAATCATAAATTAAAATTCATGCTATCTAATTAAATTCCTATAGCTTCCAGCCACAAATTACAACCAGACTTAACTACTCTCTGTTACCATTTAGTAAATGCATATAAAACATTTTAAACAAGCATGAATGAAAATAATAACTGATTTCAACATCATAGAAATTAGTCTCATACACAGAGTTCACACACAACAATTTAACTCATAAAATAACACAAAAACAAGATACAAAACTTACCTTTCAAAATAGATGTGTAACTAGCTTCTTGGGACAATCATTCCACCCAACCATATACTTGATGCTACAAATCTCAACAAAACTTTACCCTCGAGATGAGGATAGTAATCCAAAAAAGAGTGTGGTCTCTCATTGTCCACTCACATATCATAAAACTCACAACCCACTACTATTCTCCTAAAACTATCTCTATTTTCCACCAACTCTCTTTCTCTTGGCCTCCCCAACCCAAGGAATGTACCCCTTCATTTATCTCAGTCGCTCGGCCATCCCATTAATTTATCAGGGTATCTATGGCACATGTAACCAAGAATATATATGCTAAGAACTCAAGGAACCCACTGCGAGGAAAACTACCAACAAACAACAACAAACACTTTTTGTTACAATGCAACTCACACAAAATTTCACTCTTTAGGCCCGAGAACTTGAATCTTCAGTATTTGGATCCAAAAAAATCTATAAATGCTCCAACATGCTCTAGAATTTTCCCTCCATGGTTTCTCCAGTTTCCATCTCTCTTTCTTTCTCTCTAATTGTTGGTCACACAAAAACATTTATTGTCTAAAATTGTTGTTCCTAGCCATACAAATTTCCTCCCCTTTGGTTTCCTTTCTTGACTCACACACTTCCTTAAGATAATTGTACTTATCCCCCATGCTCCTAATAGCTACGGGGTGTGACTTCTCACACCCACCCTCTTACATGGATTCAATGATTGGCTTTGGGGACACTCAATAAAAACCTATAATTTAATACATAGTCATAATAAAATTCATAAATGTGTGTGGAATTAATATACATGGGTAATTCTCCCTTGTACCCTCTTAGACATCCTCTTAGAACCTCCCCTCTCTTTTGGATTAATTCATCCCCCTATCTCTTTCCATGTCCCATTAGCAGTTGGCATTACATTTTTTTATTAAAATTCACAAATACATTTCACATATACATCGCTTTGGATGTAGCCACACATTGTATCTACATTAAGCATAAATTCAAATAGAGATCATAGCAGGGATGTTACATTCCCCCTCCCATACAATTTTTTGTTGTCATCGGTGCACACTATGCCAATATATATATATATATATATATATATATATATATATATATATATATATATATACAAATTTACATAACGATAATTAGAAAATAAGATTATGCAATTTTACAACTCCAGTAGTAGTTCTGACCATAATCTCTCATTCCTCTCAACCTGCAGACCCAAGGAATGCACCATTCATTTATCTGGGCTAGTAACCTAAGTAATGTACCATTTTTTAATTAGGGATAACCTAAGGAATGCACCATTATTTTATCATAGCCACCAACTCAGGCTAGCTAGGACTTTGAGATGTGGTTCCGAAACTCTAGCTTCTCAAAATGGAGTTTTCCATTTTGTTTTCTTCAAAAATTTCAAAAATTTACGAGTATTATTCTCTCATGTTTTCTTCATTCTCCCATGTATCATATTTAGGACTGTAACAGTTCCATTAAACCTTTACCATCCCTATGGTGTTTTTCTTGAGCACTTTGACTTTCCAGTCGAGGATGCATATTGGTTCCACCCAAAAATCCCCTTCGTGCTCCACCTAGATCATAGTCCAATAAATTATGTGGTTAGAGTCATGCACATATTTATTTAATAATGACACATGGAATACAATATGCACTCTCATGGATGCACAAAATTCTATCATGTATGCAACTAGACCTATCTTTTCTAACATTTCAAAAGGTCCACAATATCTTGCTACCAATTTTGGGTAACTTCCTAATCTTAGCGAACTCCTTTTCTCGTTCACTTTTAAAAACACATGTTTTCCCATTTTAAAATATCTAAAATCTTTGTTATTTCCTGCATACCTTTTCTTCTTGTCCTGGGAAACCTTTAAATTGTGCTTGATCTTTCTCATTTTCTCTTCGATTTCCCTCAACAAATTTGGCCCAATAACGACTCTTTTTGCTAGGTTATCACAACTCATTGGTGTGTTACACTTTCTTCCATACAATGCTTCAAACAGACTCATTTTTAATGAGGCCCGATACCCATTATTGTAAGAAAATTCAACTGAATGGATATAATCCTCTCATTTTTATGGGTGGTCAATCACATACATTCTACGCAAGTCCTCAATTATTCTGTTAGTATTTTCTATTTTCCCATATGACTGCAGGTGATACACTGCACTAAGATTTAGATTTGTCCCAAATCCTTTGAACAAACCTTTCCAAAAATTGGATCCAAACTTTGGATCTCTATATGAAACTATTTCCTTAGGAACTCCATGTAGCCTATCAAATTCTTTCATATATATCTTTGCAATATTTGCTTACTTGTGTGTTGTCTTCATCGGAATAAAATGTGTTTCCTTAGTTAATTTATCCACCACCACCATGATGGAATCATGTTGCTTCATTATTTTGGGAAACTTTGTAATAGAATCCACTATGAAGACTTCCCACTTCCATTATGGAATGGAAAATGATGGTAGCAACCCTACTTGATTCTATCCTATGTTTTCACCTTTTGGAATTCTAGACACTAGACTATTTAATTAGCCACTTATTTCTTCATTCCTATCCAAAAGTATTGGCTTCTCATAACTACAATTGTCTTCTGATATCCTAGGTGTCTAGGATATGGCACATTATGCATTTCCTTCATCACTATATTTTTCAAATCACTAGAATTCGACACATATACATTGCCTTTTTATATGATAAATCCATCTTATTTAAGCTTATAGCCATTAAATGTATGTTGAATATTACCTTGCTATAATTCTTTTCTTTAATTTTTAAATATTGTTGATCTGAATTTGTTGTTGCAATAATTTTGTCTTTTAGATCAGTCTTGTACATACTATTCTGCTGAGTGCATCAACCATTTTATTTTCTTTTCCATTTATATGCTTAATTTCAAAGTCATACTCACTAAGAAATTCAAGCCATCTAGTTTGTCTAGAATTTAATGTGGGTTGTCCAAAAAAATGTTTCATACCACAATGGTTTTTCATTAGCTCAAATTTCCTCCCCATGAGGTAATTCCTCCACATTTTTAGTGCACGTACAATTGCTGCTAACTCTAGATCATGGGTAGTGTCGGATTTTTTATTTGTCATTTAATAAACCCTATTGTCAATGTTGGACATAGACTTGTGAGGTGTAAACATAATATGTGCAATATAAAGGGAGAATCCTATATAGTAAAAATATCAATCCAAAAATAAAAAGTATATTCAAATCATAAATCAATCCAAGGAAACAAAAACTGAATCTCCGACACCTTAATCTTATATTCACATATTTATATCAATATGAATAAGGGCACTGCATATTATGTCAATATGTCTGGTCTATGAATAGGTATGTTTTGAATGAGATCTTGTTTAATCTATGAATACTTAATATTTCAATGTATTAGGAGATCAAAGTGCTTAAAACCATAAATCAAACCTATGAATAGTGATTAGTTCATTAGTTTGGGGTTTCATTAATGACATGTGTTGCAATATTTTACTTGAGAACTAAGTTTTCATGCACTTCGAGAGATGATTAACTTGTAAAACTTAATGAATTCTAATTACTATAGATCAGTTTTAAGAAAGATGAAAATGTAGAGGCAAAATACCATTCAAGATAACATTCAAGTCAGTTGACCAAAGCATGAGTTGAACTCTTTGCAAGATGCCATTGACCTAATTCTGAAGTTATTAGCTCGGAAAGATAAGTAATGAAATATGTAAACTAAATCAAGAACACAGACTAAAGAATGAAAACTCATATGTTAAGTATAACGAGTCTTTGTTGGTAATTTTGTGCTTTGCATTTGGATTACTTATCTTTGTGCAATTATGACTCCAATAGATTCTTGTCATTCATCTCAACATATTCATTCACTTAGAGAAAAGTAATAAAACTAGTTATTAGTCTATTAAGACATGCTCTTTATGAAGGCTCTAAGTACTCTCTTTCACCTTTAGTGTTCCTACACTTATAACAATGATGAGTTCAGTTCTTAAAGAGTTCCAATAACTATAACAAAACAAAATCCTTGAAATTGCATTAGCTTCAAATAAACAAAGTGAATGAAATATCAAACTGATTGAAAATTGTAATCAAGCATAAATGAGAATTAAAGTGAATGTTAATATTCCTAGATACAAGACAAGCTACGTGTTTACTACTAATGAAGAGATTCAAACTAAATGGAAATTCTAACACATCACACTACACAACGTAACCAAGTTTATATAATGCAGAATTGAACTAAGATGACAAACTAAGCTAATAAAGTAGAAACTAACTACACATCACAGGTTCGTGGGCCCTTTCCAACTGGTAGTGAGATATATACTTACAACAATAAAATCATAGGAACAAAATTAATCAAAACTAGAGTTTCTATTAAATAATAGAGTACTTGACATACAACACATGCATCCATTCATACACATTGTTCTATGATAAAAATAGACAACAAATTGCATGGATCATTCGACAACTTCAATTCAATGCATCCATGTCTTCATTTTCATTACATTATAGAGTAAATAAATATATAGGAAGACCCTTATGTGAATATATGAGAGGGATCCCTTCAATATTGTATACCATAAAATAAAAAATAGTTACAATAACAATCAAATCAAACTATCTTTGATTCCATATAATCATCCAAACAATCTTAGAAAATGTGGGAAACTAACAAGTCATACTTCGATCTGGTATGCTATTCATCTGACATGAAATGCATATGAATAACATCACTATCATAATATCCATTGATATCATGTACACCATAAGGCATTGACCACCATTTTGAATGACACCTCACACTTGCTTGAGAGATCCCAAGCATGAACTAGTGGACACACACCATGCTAGGATCTAGATCTTCAAAATTGATGTGGCCATTTTCCATTTGGGCATGCACACATATTCCAACCAATGAAATTAGGTACCATAATTGCACTAGGGGTACAAGTGTTGGACATGGTGTTATGGTAATGGCATTGATGTCAAAGGGGGCCAATATGGTGAATATTGGACATAGTGTATGATGTTGGAATTGATGGAAAGAGGATAAATATGGTCACTGAGAACTTGATTAATGTTTATGTATTCATATCATTATCCTAGAATTTGTTTATGTTGAATTATGTTAATGACATCCATTCACAGAAGAAACAATTGAGCATCAGTGAAGGTCTTGTTCACTCCATAAAAATATCATTGGAATACCTTTACAATGGAACCTCAAAAAGAATTTATTATGCTCTAAATAAAAGAAAAAAGGGTCAAATGTGGTACTTCAATAGAATACATAAGGTGTCAAGGATCTGTTATAAAAATATTAGCAAAGGGGATGCTTCACAGATCCTTCATTACTTAGTCCTTGAATAATATTGTTATAAAACTTATAGATCATTGTCATCCATTCTCAAGTGAATGAAAGAAAGGCCAAAAGATCATCTCTCAAGGAATATGATATATTTTATGAGAATTACCTCCAAGAAGGTGTGAGAAAAATCATCAGATATCTCATTGTGATCGTTATATCACTGGATCAAAGTCTTAAAAATTGTTGGATCATGCTACAAGATTGAGTGTTGCAACTTGTTGCAACTCCATGCTACAAGATTAGTGTTGCAACTCACTGTAACTCTATGTTACAAGATTAGTGTTGCAACTCACTGCAAATCTTATGCTACAACTCCATGCTACAAGATGAGTGTTGCAACTCGCTGCAACTCCACGATATAGGATTGGATGTGAAATTTTGACTAGACTCAACACAGATGTGGAAGCAAAGACATCATTTAAAATCCACTCTTATAATTTTCAAGTCCACTCTGTTAGCTTATTGATAAAGGAGGAGTGTGGATATGTGACCAAATATCTACTACTGAAGTGTATGATTCATTTGGAAAGTTTAGAAGGTAGTCACAACAATAAATATTGGCAAGTTACCTTAAAAGAACCTCTTGTACCATCTACCTCACACATTTTCTAGGGAAGCTTCTAGATTGTTGGTTAATTGCACATATTCATAAACCCCATGTCGTAGAATTTTAAAATTCATTTCTATCACTGAAGAATGTTCGTACAAAAATTCCTTTCTGATTTGGATGCCTTTTTAAATTAAAATTAATTAATAAACAAAAAAGTCAGCATTTGTGTTAATTAAATGAAGAGGTGCAATGTTTTATTATTAAAAAGACACATTGGTTCATTTTCTCTTTTACAAAAAAACACATTGTTTCAATATCATATACCTCTTGAGAGACTATATAAATAGAGAAAAATGATAAGAAGGAAAGTGTCTCTACAGTCTACATCAAAAGATCAAAACAAGGAACCAAGTCCAAGAAAGAAAATGTAAACATTTTATGCATTGAGGGTGGTAGGGAGGAGCTTGGGAGGATTGCAGTCCTCTGCAGGTTAAATCCTATTTCAAAAGGGAGTTGGTTCTTCCTAGAGTTGGTGCTCTAAAACAAGGGATTTGGTGCTCTAAAACAAGGGAGTTGGTGCTCTATGTAACATCTCGCTCTGTTGAGCACATTTTTATTAACATATTATTTTAGGACACTTGCATGCAAGTGGTCCAATTATGGTATATTATGGTTTCATTTCGATTATGGGATATATATGATAATGATGATGTATTTTGACTTACAACTATTTTGATGCATATGTATTGGCAGATGCTATTGACGAGTTTTCCTGAGTGTGTAGGAAACATGATAGGTTATGGATGTTGATGGCATCGATGAACTTCCTTGGACTCTGGATTGGGTTAGAGAGTTGATTGTACTTTGTTTGAGTATTTCATTTTATGCACATGTGACATACAATTTATTTTAGTATGATTTACATATATGGATTATTAACATTTTTTTTGTTAGTGAATGCAAGGTTGACAATGCTTGCTAGTCCGACTCACATAAGGAGTAGAAGGGTCGTGCAAAAAAACTACAATTTGAGGGAAAGGTGTGGTAATGTCCCTATCACAACCTACTAGCACTCCCACCATGGTATAAATAGTAGGTTAACGATGTTGAATTACTGAGAGGGGGGGGTGAATAATTAATAGAGAAATTTAATCATTTTTAACCATATAATCCAAGTGTTATATCAATGTAGCATTATCATCGAATAATTGCAGGGTAAATAAGAAATGAACAATCATACACATACACAGTACACCAGTGTTTTACGTGGAAACCCAAAGCGAGAGAAAACCACATAATGATTTTTTTCTTATATGTCTTGAAGAATTACATTCATTGGAAGCACCAACTTCCTTTTTTTTCCAGCTGCAACTGGAAGGAGGCTCCAACCCCCTAGTTTCTCAGGCTTCAACCTGAGAGAAGCTCCAACTCCCCAATTCTTTGGCTACAACCAGAAGGAGGCTACAACCCCCTATGTTCTCCGGCTACAACCGGAAGGTGGCTATGACCACCTGTCCTTGCCCCATCCAACCGCCCTAGATTATAAGTAGAATGATGGAAACATTGTCACACTATCACTTTGAGATACACTGTTGCAAGCATGTACCAATAAACCTTCACCAAACAACCTGTACCAATAAACCTGAACCATGCATCAACCATGCATCAACCTGTACCATAAACAAGTGCATCAACCATGCACCAACCTGTACCAAACAACCTGTAATCAACCTGTAACATAAACAAGTGCATCAAAACATGTACCAAGTATGTACCAATCATGTATCAACTACTCATCAACTATGACTCATCAATAGGTACCAACATCATCAACTATACACCTCATGTATGTGCCAACTCATCAACTACTTGTCTCAACCATGTACCCAACATGTACCTCAACCAAAAACCCTCATCAATTTCATCATCCAAATCTGATTTGTAACTTTGTAATAGACCTGGTGTATATGATCACATATCTACAAACCTTCCTTAACTTTAACAACAAGAGACTAGCATTTTCATCAAACTTTTCTTTAGTCTCACATGACTTAGTTTTGGATTAGTCAACAACCCTAACTTGAAACAATCATAACTACGTACCTGTAATGAATAAATATCTGAAAATAGTACAAAATGTTCTTCATTGTGTTTTATGCAATTCCTCTAGGTGTCACTACTTGGAATCTCTCTCAGAAAAGGAGTTATATCAAAAATGGCATACCTTGTTGAATTCTGGCTTATTCTATAGAGTGAACTTGTAGAGCATGCCCCGCACAGAATATTTGTTGTATGGATATGAAAATGTTACACAACCTACTATAGACTGTAATATAACCAAAACATTTGGGCTTACCTAATTTGGTTATTTTATGAAGAAGTTATGACGCTTTTACCCGAAACACCTGTTTTAGACTAGTTTTTGGACTAGCCACAAACCCTATTTTCCATAGAGTGTAACTCCAAAAATACAATGACCCACAAGCTGAAATTTGTACCAAAGATACTTGGATATGTTTTCTAAATGTCCTATCAATTTCATGGTCTGAATCATTCTATAAAAAAACTTATTGCGAAAATGGTGAGATGACCTATAAATAACATACCTTAGAAAGCATCATCAAAAGAATTTATCCTCCCTTGAATTTTGGCCTTCTTTACTTCACCTTATCTATGAAATTCGACTTAGATATCATTTGGTTACCTTAGTCACCTATAGATATTCAATATTCTCAAGTGTGATGTAAAATGAGAGAGCCTTGCCTCTTATTTATACATTCATGTAGCTTCCTCAAGGGGTTACCTTTTAACCATCTTAACCCACTTTCCTTATTTTAAGGTTAACCAACTTCTAACCACTTGTCCAATTAGTAATTTATCCATTAAATTTATTATTTAAATATCTTATTTTGTACCCACTTTGATCTATAGTACACTCATCACTTCACTTTACCTTAAGGGGTTACCTTCTAACCATCTTAAACCACTTTCCTTATTTTAGGGCTAACCCACTTCTAACCACTTGTCAACTTAGTAATTTCTCCATTAACTTTATTATTTAAATAATTTCCTTTGTATTCACTTTGAATTATATTACACTCATCACTTCACTTTATTATTTACCGTTTAAAAATATCTTAAACCACTTTGACTACTTTGACCTTTTGGGGCTTCTAGATGACTCATGAGGGTTCTCCAACTTCACATGGCCATAACTCTCTAACCGTGAGGAGTTATGTGACGTTCCAAATACCCTTGGAAATGGTGTGACATTTAATATCCATATAGAATAGTATTACCTAAAAATATATCAAAACTCATACCGTTATCCATCAAACAAACTTGGGTCCATTACCCAAACCTGGGTTCTCCAACTTCTCATGGCCATAACTCTCTGACCGCGAGGTGTTATGTGACAGTCCATATACCACTGGAAATGGAATGAAGTGTATTATCCATATAGAATAGGATTACCTTCAAATATATTAAAACTCATACCATTATACATGAAACAACCTTAGGTCCATTACCCAAACATTTGTGCTACCGAAATTCGCTACCGGAATTTCTCCAACGGTTGACATCAATCACTAAGGGTTGACATAAATCTACAATATCACTCTCCAATGGTTGACATCAATGAAAATAAACAATCCATACCAACTATCCATCAACCTAATCCAACTTTCTGACAATCTCACCCTTTGGCATTGATGGCAAAAATTAGTCATGATAACATTCATGCTTATACTCATCAATGTTTCTATCTCTCCCCCTTTGACATCAATGGAAAAGGGTATCTCCCTTTGGGGTTTCTCCCCCTCTGACCATCGATCCACCTAGAACCATTCCTCTATGCTCTTTCTCCAAGCATTTACCTTTTCATATGATAAATCTCTCCCCCTTTGTCATCAATGGAAAAGGTATATTTCCATCCGGGGATACTCCCCCTAACTAAAATGTCCTTGGGGATACTCCCCCTGAATGAACTCTTCCTGAAAATGATCTTTCAACCTGAAATTTCCTCTTTATGGTGCTTCCCCGTGTAAATCTAAGACATATAAGATAAACATTCAAAATCATTCATTGCGAAGTAGAAATTAATCCTATTCTCTGGCGAAGATACTCAAAGGCTTCTCGTGGAAGCGGTTTTGTAAAGATGTCTGCCACTTTTTCTTTTGTTCCCACATATTCAACTTTGATGTTCTTTTATTCAACTTGTTCCCGTAGAAAGTGATACTTTATTGGAATGTTCTTTGTCGTGGAGTCCATCACCAGGTTCTTTGAGATACTGATGGTGCTTGTATTATCACAACATATTAGAATGGTCTCATCATTCTCAACCTGTATATTTGTCAGAGTTTTTTTCATCCATAGAACATATGTACAACATATTGTTGCTGCAATATACTCTGCCTCAGTTGTAGACAAGTATACTGATGATTATTTCTTGCTTATCCATGATACTAAACACTCACCCAAGTAGAACACTACTCCACTGGTTCTTCATCGGTCATCAATGCAACCTACCCAATCTGCATCTGTGTAGGCAATAAGTGATAGATCCTTTCCTTTTGGATACCATGTTCCTTTGAGATATTTGAAAATCCTCTTCACTGCTAATACATGTTATTCCTTTGCCGCTTCTTGAAATCATGCCACCTGTCCAAATTCCTGCATTACATCTGGTCTGGATGCTATCACCTAGAGTAAGCTACCAATCATTGACTTGTATTTCTTCTGATCTGTATACTTTGAATCATCATATTTTCTCAACTTGCAACTGGTTTTCAATATTCGATTCCCAACTTATTTAGCATTTATCTAATATAATTGGTTTGAGAAATAAAAATTCCTTGGTTTCTTTGACATATCTAAAGACCCAGAAAGAAGGATAGTTCTCCAAGTAATGACATTTCAAATTCATTCTGCATAACTTTTGCAAATTTCTGGCTTAACTTGTCATTAATACTTCCAAATAAAAATATCATCAACATAAATTTCAATTAATAAAATACTACCTTGAGTTACCTTGATGTAGAGGTTGTTTTATGTGCTTCCTTTCAATAGTTCGTAGGGATTTTTTTCATTGTTGTTTCTGAGAATTACTCTGTTTTGAATGTGAACTATTGTATGCACTGCATGTGTCCAAAAAATATCTGTCAATTTGGAATTCATTAGCACTTTTCAAGCCATTTCCTGTGTAATTATCATCCATTATGATAATGTTCCTTTGTCTCTGAAACACTCTTTGAACCAATCTATGAATCCATTCTCTTGTCCATACTGTCCAAGAATCTACTTGTGCAACTGTACATAATGCTGACCCATTTATCACTATACTATCATGAAGTCTTGATTAATCCATCAAATTGTATGTCTTCTAACTCACTGCTCTAGATATGTCTTCTCAAACTTTGCAAGCTTCTCGAAGGATGGTTCTTTGGTCTGTCACAACTATCGCATAGACTCCCCTTGTCTAATATTCATATTACATAAGATTCTCTAAGCTGAATGGCTCAGAACAATTCCTGCTCTGATGTGTATTCATCATCATCTTCATTGATAGAATCATCATCATATTCATTGGTAGATTCATCATCTCTCTGAGATCTGACTTCTTTCTTTCTGTCTCTAGATTCATATTTCACTACAATGCCTGAAAGTACAATCTCTTGAACCTGTTCCTTATTTACCTGTCCTTCTTTTCTTTTAGTTATTTTCCAAACCTTTCGATATTCGACATCTTTCTTTTTCTCTATAGAATTTTCTTCATCTTGTTTTGTTGCCAATCTTGTGATCTTTGGGACCTGGTCTTTGTTCACATGTTCTTCATGTTTTATTATCCACACTTTCTTATATCCGATATCAATGTTCTCTTTCATGGAAGTATCAATCATGCTTCTACAATCACTAGCTATGTGTTGATATTTATGACATTTGTTGTAAAGTCCCCGACCATCCATGTCGGGCCACGCTACGCGAGAGAACTCTTACTGTTATCTCCACAGAACATACTATAACATACCCAGTATCCAACTGAGCTATGCCACATAAAATTTTCAAACTACATGCAATTAAAGAATACACACATCGAACTCTTGCATAATCATTATATATAAAACATAAACATACAAATACCTCTGTAAATACACAGATTCACACTAAAATAACAATAAACATATACATGTATCATATACAGGAAATACCCATAAAAAAACATAGTTATAACCACACATATGATAACCCATAAAAAATAAGCACGTAAGTAACAATACAACATGTAAATTTATCATGCCATTTTCACTTATCTTGGTAAGAATGCCACCAACTGTGTGCAGACCTTCCACAAACCTCCCAGCCTTAGACCACACCGTTCATCACTCTTAAAAGTGAGTCATCCCCTAGTTGGGACTAAACTCCACCTAGGTATAGGGATTCCTAACCAGGCTAAAGGCTCATGGACAACATGAAAGACTCTGTCTCAGGTGCCAACTCAAACTAACAACCTACAGTCCCTCATTCCCCACATGCCTGTCCCACCCAGGAAGTGTGCCTCTTCTCTACTCAATAGTCCTTTGGCTACCCCACTTCCTTTCCGGGCTTCAGCAATAGGCTGAACAAGAAGTCTCAAAGCACTGTATCTGTTGTTTAGTACCTTCAAGAAATCAATTCCCAACAATTATCTCACCCAGAGAATTTCTCACGGGCCTGACAGCCCGCCTCTTTAATATCCCACAGGCCTGACAACCTGCTTCTTCATTCCATCTCCCAAGCTAACCAACTACATGAACAAAGAATGGCTATGGATACATGTTCATGTACAGTCATGAAGATACTAAAGATAACTCAATGGGTGTGTGCATGCTCATGGATGATTGACTAGATGACTGAATGATGGAAAAGATGGGAAAATGAACTAAGTCCCAACAATATGTATGTATGTCCCGAAACTGACACTAGTCATGTTGGGAGCTACTTTGGCCTCACTTGTCCCCAACTTTAGAACTTAGGATAAAATAATTATCCATAATTTATGATTTAAGATATATTAATATAATATTACTTTTTGTCTTAAGCTCCCTAGCTTATCCCTTTTCCTTAACGTTTAGGCCCCTCCCTTTCCCTAACTAGTGGAGTTTAGTCCCCCATCTCTTTTATCGTGGTTGGTCTATGCACAATGATGTATTTTATATTAATTATGAGATATATACAAAAGTAGGTGCATTGACCTTTAACATCTAGGCTCTTCGGCCTAATCAAAACATAAGCATCCTAGCTTATAATAAATGGCTCACCAGACTATAAAACACAACATATACGCAAAAGGCTCCCTTGCCTCAAAATCATGTGCACTTAAGTTGCTGTGTGTGGTATCCAAGAATCTGCACACTTCATCATTTTATGGCACAATATATGTGTGCACTATGCCATGAAATGTGCATACAAAAATGATATCAAACAACTCACCAACTTAAGTACATTTGCATTTACATTTACAATTGGGTTCGGACTTAGGGATATTACAATCCCCTCCCCTTATTTATGCACTGTCCTCAGTGCATCATGTACCCATATACAACAAAATTTCAAAAAATCCTCAAACATATGTGGGTATTCTACGTGCATTGCATCCTCATGCTCTCAAGTAGCGTCCTTAGGACCGTACCAATTCCATTGGACCTTTACAAGTCCTATGGATCAATTCCAGAGCTGTTTGATTTTCCAGTCTAGAATGCATACTGTATGCACTTGGAAAGCGCCTTCTTGTTCCAAATGAATCACATTCCAATCAATAACATGATTAGAATTAGGTATATATTTATTTAGAAATGATACATGGAATACATTATGAATAGAAATAGATGTAGGTTGTAA
>ML798562.1:481594-499248 GCA_009831015.1 Picea engelmannii | reverse complement strand
TGCTTAACATCAATATTAGAATTAGTCTCCAATAAATATTGGTTGTTACATTTTATCATAGCAATAATCTTTTAGTGGAGCTTAATTATGACAATATGGAACTAGGGAGGGACACCCATTTTTTCTAGTCTTTTCCATAGCTTAACTCTAGGAACAACGTCAAAATATTTTCTAAAATCATCGAAACAATAGATGAAATCTTCAAATTCATTAAGAAAAATATAAGATGACTAAGCATTGGTTAAATAACAAACATTGTTATGTTGCACATTATTTGTTTATTTGGAGTGCATTTTCTCAACTCTTTTTTTTAGTTAAAGATTTATCTTAAGGAAATGAAATAGCTCATGCTTCAAATAGTCATTGTTTTATCCATAAATTTAATAGTATTGCATATCTATGAAACACAAACATTGTGGAAGCAACTCATATTTGCAATGAATTTTTAAAGCGTCATAATTCTCCTCTTTATCTCTCAGTGAAAGTGGTGGGGACATGGTAAATATGACTTAATGATGCCTAAAGTTTATACTAGATGGAGGTAATGGAAAATGTCCCAAGAGAAAAACCTCCCCTAGGACTCTGGGAGAACTACAATAAACTCCTAATGCTATTAAAATGGAAAGCATTAGTCAACCCAAAATAAATAAATGAATTGTTATTAAATGAATTGTTATGGTATCAAACCTTGTCTCCTTTGTAAAAATGGGTTTCTCAAAAAGTCCAGTAGACTTTCTTCTAGATGTCCCAAACAACAAGATTAGGAAATAATATGGGGTAATGATGCCATCCCAATGATAGACACGTTCCTCTAGTTGTTGGTCTACAAAAGGACTTCGACTGTGAAAAAATCCCCAAAATAAGGTATTGAAGGTCCCTCAAATTTCTCTCCATGTATGACAATGATGAGTCTTATCAACAATTATGTTTTGGATGCTTTTATGCACTCACAACTTGGAAGGAAGTTCTTGTAATATCTTTAAATGTATTATTATGTGTATAAAGGTTTACATCAGTTGATTTAATATTTAAATGGTATTGAAACTTTAAATTTATATTTAAGCATTTTTATTTATCTAAATAAATATGTTTTGTTTCCTTTATATATTACATTTTTTCAAAATCTAATAATTATATTTTTTATTATAAATTTAAATAAACATTATTTTTCTGATTATTATTATATTTATTTATTTTTCTTTTGGATTTAAAAAACTATCTATATAAACTCTACGCTTATGTTTTATTCTATTTTTAATAAAGAAGTTTATGCCGATCATTATGCTTCTTGTTTCTCTTTACATAAAGAAAGGTTATACTCATCATTCTGGTAGATGACAACTGTGAAACTTCCTCCGCCATATTCTTTTTCTTTTTCTTTTGTGGATTCCAACATGATATGACAGAAAGTTTAGTGAGTGATTTATTAGTATACGGGTCTTCAAGAATCCAATGTGACGCGAAATAAAGTTTTTGTAGTCATAGTAATTTACATAAAGAAAGTTACACCTATCATTTATTCTAATCGTGACCTCCGAACAAAGTTATTCCCATCGTCATAGAAAATGTAAGAAAATAACGTGGAATTGAATGAAGCAGCAGTATAAATAATCTGCAATGCTTGGTTTGCTTTAAATATAGTATAAATAATCTGCAATGCTTGATTTGTTTGAAATATAGTAGCAGATAGGAATTTGTGTCCAATTTTCTGGTTACTCTTCCTCAGAGGTTTTAAGGCTTTTGTATGTACTGTTACTGTTGCTCCAGGAATCCAGTGAAGTGAGGGGGAAATATATAGTCATTTTGGAGGATTTCAAATATATATTCACCGCTTTGTCACTCTTTCTCTTTAGTTATAAGAAGGATTGTGTGCAAATCATATCATGGCCGATTATATCATATCTGGATTTATTGGTAAAGCCATCGACATAGCAATCGACCAGATTCTTAAACATGCTGGCATTGCGGTCCACTGCAAGAAAGAATTGAACGCTTTGAGAGGTCTCATAAGCCGCATAGAGCGCATAATGAATACAAAGAGAGCAGCTCCCATTGCCGAAAGCGGTAATAATTCTTCACAATGGGTTATTGACCTGCACGACCTTCTCCAACGTGCACAGCCAATAGTGAAAAAGTGCACAATACCAGTAAGTTTCAAAGTTTATGCTCGTTACAAGATGAGCAAAGATATCAGTAAGTTGATTTCAGAGATCAAAGAGCATCTGGAAGTGATTGGTTTAGTCATAGTAGACCAGCATACAGTCCTACTAGAGCAGCAGACAGTCCTACTAGAGCAGCAGACAGTCCTACTAGACCAGCTCACACAGATGTACGCGGAGAGGCGGAGAGAAAGCAGTACTTCTGCATCCACCTCGCAAGCTTCAAGCACTACTTCTGCACCCACCGGAAGCTTCATCAAGCAGTACTTCTGCATCCTCGTCGCAAGCTTCAAGCAGTACTTCTGCATCCTCCTCGCAAGCTTCAAGCAGTACTTCTGCATCCACCGGAAGCTTCTGCATCCAGTCGGACAAGAGCAAGCCTTTGCAACCCGGAGCTTCTTCATGGAGGAATCCCTTATAGTCGGACAAGAGCAAGCCTTTGCAACACTGGAGAAGTTGGTGATCGATGCAGAGGTCAAGTCTCTCTTCCGCACTGGCGTTGTTGGCAACGGTGGATCCGGAAAAACTCTGCTTCTCAAGAGAGTTTTCAACAGCCAAAAGGTGAGGGAGCTCTTTCGTGATGACCTCTTGCTTTGGCTCACTATTTCAGTATCTCCGTCTTTTTCAAGTCTTAGAAATGAACTCGTTAAACAAATAGCTGGGCAAACAAAGGTGGATCATGATCCAAATATGAACGTAGAGGATGTAAAAACCTGGTTGACTGTGAGAATGCAGGCCAAGAGGTTTGCCCTCTTCTTAGATGATGTATGGGGAGAGGGCAGTAAATTGCTGGAGGAATTGGGTCTCAGCAGGCTCACCGAACACTCGAACTCCAAAATTATTGTAAGTTCGAGGGATCGCAGAGCACTGTTTGAGATGGGAATTGCAGATCCGTCTCCATTAGCAATGAAGTCTTTGAGTGAAGAAAATAGTTGGGAGTTGTTTGCTCATCATGCTTTTCCATATAATAATGGAAATCCGCCAGAAAACATCGACTTGAGAACGGCAAAGCGCCTGTGTGACCAGTGTAGAGGACTCCCGCTTGCAATCAAAGTGATAGGGAGGACAATGGCAGGCATTACTGATGCCCAAGAGTGGGAGTCGGCAATCCTTAGGCTGAGGAATGCCAACAGCAATGGCCATCAAACTGCCCATGATATTCTAAGGTCGAGCTACGACGGACTCGGCGACTATGATGTTAATCTCCAATTGTGCTTTCTGTACTTAGCTGCCTTCATAGAAGATGAAATTATTGATGTCTGGAAAGAGTTGATTCCTTTGTGGATAGGGGAAGGACTTCTTGAGAATGAACGTGGCCACGACCCATTTGAGATGGGAAGAATTTACGCCAACGTTCTAGCCGATCGTTGTTTGATCGAGCCACTTCTCAAAGACGCCGATGGCCACGTGGTCCGTTGCACGATGCACGACATACTTCGTGATTTTGCAATACAAATTGCTGAGCAGGAAGAGAACTTCTGCTGCCGCACAGGTAATGGCTTGACAGCGTTGGTTGAAAGTGAATATTCAGGATGCACCAGGCTTTTCTTGAATCACAACAAATTGAGTTCGCTTCCCAAGTCATTCAGAGCTCCAGATATGTGTTCATTGTTGATGAACGAAAACAGTGTTACAAAAATTCCCGGAAAGGTGATTGGAAGTATGATCTCTCTAAAGGTTTTGGATTTGAGTTTCACGTCCCTCGAATCACTGCCAAATAGTGTGGGGTGTTTGAAACAACTAGCATTCTTGAGATTACGAGGCGTGCTCATCAAAAGGTTGCCTGCAGCTGTTACAAATCTTGCTAGTCTCCAAATCCTGGATCTGCTTGGGTCCAAGATCACAGAATTACCGTCTGGCATTCATAAGCTAACATCCCTGAGGCGTCTGGACCTTTTCCGTTGTCATGATTTGCAATGCCTTCCTCGTAGTATCTCACGCCTTACCTCTTTGCAGTACTTGGACATCATTGGATGCAGTAATGTGTGGACAAAACATGACAAAAAGAAAGCTGCATCCGTTAATGATTTGGGTTGTCTCACACAACTGAAAAGTCTACGCTTAGAGAACGGGGCAGAAATAATCAGCGAGGGGACACTAGGGAGTATGGTTCAGATGGAGACACTCCAGTTGAACGATACAGCGATGACAAGTTTACCTCGTGACATGATGAACATGTCAAAGTTAAAAAGATTCCACATAACTTGCCCTGATATGGTTAAAATGGATAGCAGGTTTAGGGAATTTCAAAATTTGATTTATGTTCGGTTATGGTGCTGTTATAAGTTGGAAGAGCTTTCAGATTTGCAGGAATTGAAGGGTCTAAGGCAATTACATATTTATGGTTGTTCCAAGTTAAAGAAGTTTCCTACAGAGTTTGGTGAGAAGGGGGCATTTCCTTCACTGGAGATATTTGCATTGGTTGAATTAGAGGAATTAGAGGAGTTGCCAGTAATAATGGAAAAAGAGGATGTAATGCCTTCACTTAAAATATTCACAATCATGAAATGTGAGGCATTAAAAATGTTACCAGAAAATTATTTACATCTCAAAACACTCCAAAAAATAAGAGTGTATGGTTGTACCATGATATTGAAGAATTTGGAAAAAATCCAAATGAAAAACACTCAAATAGAATTGATAACAATATCCACCATAAATACAGAAGCAATTATAGATCGGTATAAGCTGATGACTGCAACAGAAGGAGAAACTTGGCTTTACAAAAAAAATGTATATGATGAACATTTCCTTTTCTTGCACGACCTTTATAGAAATCTATAAAGTTTTATCCTTTATAGAACTCTATAAATTTTTATCGTCAATATTTGTAATTAATGTTGTATTCACTTTCATTTATAAGTAATATATTGTTCTACTTTTAATAAGGCTCTATTAAATTATTAGTTTATTTTTTTTCACTATGAAATGAGATATAGTACATATTGTAATTATTTTGGTTTTCTTCTATATTTGTTAAAGTTATTTTTTAATTAAATAAAAAATATTATTTTATATTTTGAACACATTTAAATTTTTTTATTTTTTAATTGTATTTAATATCTTTTAAATAAATTATTATTCATTTTAATTTGTAATTTATGAAAGATTTTTTTTTTTTGCATGATGCAAATTAACATGTTCATATAGTTTATATTTCTCCACATAGTTTATTTATAGTAATTAGGAACCATGACGTAGCTAATGTTTTTCTCTTCTAATAATAGGTAGGTGAATACTCTGAAAAATTAAAAAACATAGTAGCCTGCCACCTACCACTTTGAAAACCTAAAAAACCCCATAGCCTACCAGTGCCATGTGCATTCTACAAGATAGTTAGTGACCTCTTGACGTGGATATCCTATAAACATAAAACCTCTACTTATAATGTCCATGTTGGAAACATGCCACCCAATTTCCCATGCGGTCACATGCACATGCATATCAACTATATTTAGAATGTGCATACATGCACTCTTTTGTTAACAATTTGTGTAACTGGTGGATCTTATTATAATCAGTCTGCTTAATTGTAGCATACCCATAGAGGTGAGAAGTGTGCAGAG
This sequence comes from Picea engelmannii, assembly GCA_009831015.1. Classification (NCBI taxonomy): domain Eukaryota; kingdom Viridiplantae; phylum Streptophyta; class Pinopsida; order Pinales; family Pinaceae; genus Picea; species Picea engelmannii. The sequence goes on along the minus strand of ML798562.1, from coordinate 493,523 downwards.
AGGGTGTAGTGTGTATTGTGAGAGAGCAAGACACAATACTGAGGTGTTGTGTGTATGAGAGGAGAGGATGGTTGTATGCCTGTGATTGGCCATTGCAATTCTCCCTTGAATAATAAGACTATCGATTATCATTGTCGTGGTTTTTACTCGTATTGGGTTTCCACATAAATCATTATGTCAATTATGTGATTGTTATTCTCGGTTTATGCTTGTTTAACTTGTTTATGCTCGGTTAACTTGTTTATCAAAGCAGGTAGAGAAGGTACAATAGGTGAGCCAAGGCGAATTGTGTGTAGTTTTCCTGTGCGCGCAAGAACCTTTGGATGTGTTTTTGGCACGTAAGGACGAGCAAACCAAAGTACTGAAAACCCTAGATATTTTCTGAGAACCAGAGGGCGTGATCGAGCGAGTTGTAGGACATCGACACTCCCTAAGTAGTGTTAGGAGCACGTCGACGCTCCCACACTTACGAAATAAGAATTTTCCCTACTTCGGTGTGCTCGGTTCGTGCACCACGGAGTGCCAGGAAATCGACGCTCCCCTTTCCACACTCATAGAGCACCATCCTCCAAATCGACACACCCCTCGCAGGCTTAAAGAAGCGTCGATCTAAAAGTAGCACTCCCTAAACAACACTAGACGAGCGTCGCCCTCTGAAAGTATGGGAAGGCAAGTGTTTTGGAAAAAGGGATTTTTTTCCTATCTAAGTAGAAGATTGACAGAGGGCTTGACTGTGATTTGGCAGAGGTTTTTTTTGAAAAATGGCTAAGCTTCAAAGTTCAAAATTTGAAGTTGAGAAATTTAGTGGAAAGAATAAATTGCAGTTATGTAAGCAAGCTCAAGATGCGGGATCTGCTTGTGCAACAAGGATTGCAAAAAGCTTTGGCGGGCAAGTCAAAGAGACCAACAGGTATGTCAGACAAGGAGTGGGATGATCTGGATACAAGAGCTCTCAATACCATTCATCTGTGTTTGGCAGATGAAGTTTTGTTTAACATCGTTGATGAGGAAACAATAGTAGGCTTATGGAGCAAGATGAAAAGTCTTTATATGAAAAAATCCTTGACGAACATAATCTTCTTGAAGAGGTAGTTGTACAACTTGCGGCTGAAAAGAAGGTACAAAAATTGTTGATCACTTTAATGTTTTCAATACTCTGATTTGTCAATTATCTATTATGGAAGTAAAGTACGAAGATGAGGACAAGGCAGTTACACTATTGTGTTGATTGTCAGAGTCTTGGGATCATCTAGTCACATCTATGTGGTTCAACTCAACATATGCCATTGATTATGACATTGTTGTGGGAGCTTTGTTGTCTGAGGAGATGAGGAGAAGATCCAATAAATAAACCTCAACAACAGAAGCAATGGTAGTCAGAGGTCGATCTTCAGAAAGAGGGAAAAATCAAAGAGGTACATCAAGGTCTAAGTCAAAAGGAGAGAAGAGTAAGCAAAAAAGTTGGTTCTGTGGCAAATCTAGGCATCTCAAGAAGGATTGATGGAAAAGACAGAATGCATCCAAGGAGGAGGACTCCACAGAAAAAGAAAATGAAGCTAATTTAGTTGAAACAAGTTCAGGTTCCGGTTCAGGTATGGTTGATGAGGTATCATCTACTTCACATCAACATCAACATTGGTTATTAGATTCTGGTGTGTCCAGCCACGTGTCTTTATAGAAATTGGTTCTCAACTTACCAATCCTATTGATAATGGTGTTGTTTTTATGGGAAATTATTTTTCTTGTAAAATTGTTGGAGTTGGTAGCGTCCGGATTAAAATGCATGATGGTTTTGTAAGAACATTAACAGATGTAAGGCATGTACCCGAACTTAGAAAGAACTTGATATCTTTGGGAGTTCTAGATTCTGCTAGTTACAGGTGTACAACTCAAGGTGGAGTATTGAAGGTGTCAAAAGGCATCTTAGTAGTCATGAAGGAAAAGAGGATTGGGAACCTTTATCAACTTGAAGGAAGGACATAAGTAAATCAAACAGTGGTAGCATCTGAAGATGCAACTGATTCTGTTTGTTTATGGCATCAACGTTTGGGTCATATGAGTGAGAAAGGGCTTAAGGTATTGGTTGATCGTAAGTCACTTCCAAGTTTAAAGTTTCTGAATTTGAATTTCTACAAGTATTGTGTCTTTGGAAAACAATGTAGACATAAGTTTAAAAAGGGAAGGCATATAAGAAAATGTATCCTTGATTACATTCATTCAGATGTTTGGGGACCATCCCCTACAGTTTCTTTTGGATGATCATCATATTTTGTGACATTTATAGATGATTACTCCAGAAAGGTTTGGGTCTATTTACTTAAAAGAAAAGATGATGTATTTAATACTTTTAAGCAATTCAGATCTTTGGTTGAAAATAGCACTAACAAGTCAATCAAGTGTTTAAGAACAATTAATGGAGGTGAGTTCACATCTGTGGAATTTGAAAACTATTGCAAGGACCCTGGGATCGAAAGACATAAGACCACGGTTTATACTCCTCAACAGAATGGTGTTGCTGAATGCATGAATAGGACTCTCCTAGAGAGAGCAAGGAGCATGCTCAGTAATGCCAAGTTGTAGTAGGAATTGTCGGCATAATCAATTCTTAAAGCGTGCTATCTAATAAATCGGTCACCATCAACTCCAATAAACTGTAAGATTCCAGAAGAGGTATGAACAGGTCATTCATGTGATTTTTCAAATCTGAGAATATTTGGTTGTGATGTTTATGTTCTTATTTCTAAAGATAACGTTCTAAGTTAGATCCTAGATCAAAGAGATATGTCTTTGTTGGTTATGGTGATGGAGTTAAGGGGTACATATTGTGGGATCCTACTGCCCACAAACTCATCATAAGAAGATATGTAGTATTTGATGAATCCTCACTCTTAAAATCAGAGCTTGTAGATGTTGAAGTGAGACAAGAACAGGTACCAAAACTTCAACAAATTTAGTTGGAAACTCAACCATCTTCAGAAAGGGAGGAGCATGAAGAAGTTCCAGAAGAAGAAGATGCAAAAAATATCCAGGAAACTGAGGATATGTCTCAACCATCTCTAATGAGATCTACACGGGTCAGGGATCCTCCTACAAGGTATGACGATTATGTTTCATTTTTGTCTTTGGTTTCTATTGATGGAGAACCTAGTTGTTTTCAGGAAGCAATGAAGGTATCAAAAAGTGCTCAATGGAAAAAAGTTGTGAAAGAAGAAATGGATTCCTTAGAGAGGAATAAAACATGGGACCTGGTAGAACTTCCAAAGGAAAGGAAGGTTGTCGTTTGCAAGTGGGTCTACAAACTGAAAAAGGTTGTTGATGATAAATTCGAGAGGTATAAAGCAAGGCTGGTAGCAAAAGGGTATTCTCAAAAGGAAGGTATTGATTTTCATGAGATCTTTTCACCAGTTGTAAAGATTGTTTCAGTCTGTGTTGTGTTAGCACTAGTTGCTTTACTTGATCTTAAGTTAGAGCAACTAGATGTTAAAACAACGTTTCTACATGGAGATTTGGATGAGGATATATATATGTAACAACCATAAGGGTTTGTTCAGGATCACAATAAGAGGTTTGTTTGCAAACTCAATAAGTCATTGTATGGCCCGAGACAGTCTCTCAAGCAATGGTACAAGACTTCATGGTGAGCCTAAATTTTACAAGAAGTGAATATGATCATTGTGTTTACTTTAAAAAGTTGGAAAATGACATGTTCATTATTTTGTTGTTATATGTTGATGATATGTTTGTGGCAAGCAAAAGCATGGTCGAAATCAACAGGTTAAAGGCTCAGTGGGCTAGGACGTTTGATATGAAGGATCTAGGAGCAACAAAACAAATCTCAGGCATAGAGATACACAGAGACAAAAAAATGGTATGATGTGGTTATCACAACAAAGGTATGTGGAGAAAATACTGATGAGATTCGGTATGAATGATGTGAGACCTGTACAGATCCCTTTGGATTCCCTTTTTAATCTTTCTTCGGGTTTATGTCCTAGTAATGACGAAGAATGTCTCGTGTACCATATGCTAGTGCAGTAGGAAGTTTGATGTATGCGATGGTGAGTACTAGACCATATATTTCACATGCAATTGGTGTTGTCAATAGATACATGGAAAATCTAGGTAAAGAGCATTGGGGAGCAGTGAAATGGGTGCTTTGGTATCTTAGAGGCACAAGTAATTATTCTATCACCTATAATGGTTCCATTTATTCAGTTTGCGGTTATGTAGATTCAGATTTTTTAGGTGACTTAGACAAAAGGAGATCCATTTTAGGATATGTCTTTACTCTTGCAGGAGGACCTGTTAGTTGGATGTCAACGCTTCAAAATGTAGTTTCTTTATCCACTACTGAGGCAGAATATATGGTTGCTCCACATGCATGCAAGGGGGAAATTTGGTTAAAAGGTTTGTTGGGTGAGTTTGGAAGGATGCAGGACAAGGTGAAAGTATTTTGCGATAGTCAAAGTGCTATTTTGTGTATGAGAGAAGAGGATGGTTGTATGCTTGTGATTGGCTATTGTAATTCTCCCTTGAATAATAAGAATATAGATTATCATTGCCATGGTTTTTACCCGTATTGGGTTTCCACATAAATCACTATGTCAATTATGTGATTGTTGTTCTCTATTTATGCTTGTTTATGCTTGATTAACTTGTTTATGCTCTGTTAAAGTGTTCTTTTTTTTCTTCCGCTGCCTAACAGTCCATCCTTGTGCTTTGATTTCCTTGGATCAAAACCGAACGATTGATCAAAGCAATCTCAATTGCCTCAATTTGACTATCATTTTAGCAAATTGTCTCGAACTACCACTGAGAACACTAAAAACCCTTTGCATAGAGCAATGGACAACATAGAGGGATGAAAAGGTTTCACAAGTATGGGCATAGAGCGCTAAAAGCGTAGCATAAATCTCTCAAAAGGAAAAACAAGTGTGGACATAGAACGCTCAAAAGGCTGGACATAGAGCCCCAGGTTCACATTTTGATATTTGTTTTCTCTCAAGATTATATTTCCATTGGTTGAGCATTGCTTCTCCAGGTTGTCATCTCGATCTTTGTTTTCCCTCAAACTTATATATGCATCTGCTGAGACTTCCTTATTTAGGTTGTCATCTCGATCTTTGTTTTCCCTCAAGCTTATTTTTGCAACTGTTGAGCATTCCTTCTCAATTTTCTCATCTCGATCTCTGTTTTCCCTCATGCTTATATTCTCGTCTATGGACCGAGGTAGTTTTCCCTCATTCCTTCTCCTCGTTAAATAAATATCTCCAGTTCAGAGTAGTCAATGGACCGAGGTAGTTTGGAGGGATATTTGGTCATTTCATGTAAACCAACTATTCAATGAAAGGAAAATTCTCCATATCCTTCTTTGGCAAGGCTTTTAAAACAGGTTGATAGACCTTGTAAAATACAAGGCTTTTGTTATATCTCAATGCTCAGCTCGAGCGTGCTCTATTACGACGGGCACAGAGATGTGACTAGTCGACGGTATGTCTAAGTGCGCGTTCAGTTTTGTGCGATGGAGGGTGAGTTGGACCAACTTGGAAAGATGCACGATGAATCCTTGAGAGGGCACGTCGGGCATGCTTGGCAAGTTGCACCGCTAGTTCCTAATTTTGGTAGCCTTGGTGGCCGACTCGTGGGTGTAGCCATGAGCCGGTTTGGATGGTGTACTAGAAGAAATGCTAGGAGGATCAAGGAGGATGTCTCGTCGAGTAGGACAAGAGCCCAACCGACGAGACACTATGTTTGGCTTCTCGACGGAGGATGGCGCAACTTGAGGAGGGATATTTGGTCATTTCACGTAAACCAACTATTCAATGAAGGGAAAATTCTCCATATCCTTCTTTGGCAAGGCTTTTAAAACATGTTGATAGACCTTGTAAAATACAAGGCTTTTGTTATATCTCAATGCTCAGCTCGAGCGCTCTATTACGACGGGCGCATAGATGTGACTAGTCGACGATATGTTTAAGTGCGCGTTCAGTTTTGTGCGATGGAGGGTGAGTTGGACCAACTTGGAAAGATGCACGGTGAATCCCTGAGAGGGCACGTCAGGCATGCTTGGCAAGTTGCACCACCAGTTCCTAATTTTGGTAGCCTTGGTGGCCGACTCATGGGTGTAGCCATGAGCCAGTTTCGATGGTGTACTAGAAGAAATGCTAGGAGGATCAAGGAGGATGTCTCGTCGAGTAGGACGAGAGCCCAACCGACGAGACACTATGTTTGGCTTCTCGATGGAGGATGGTGCAACTTGATAATGTGGTAGATTGTGTATCCTCTATGGCAAGGCGACATTGGTGGTATGTGCATTGAAGGTATGTGGACGCCTTACATGAAGGGGCATGATCTTCGGTGACTATCACGAGTTAGTCTAGATCGATGATAGCGCAATTGCATGTTGGGCAGTCGATTGTCCGAATATGCTTGGCTTGGGGGAAGATGCGCGTAGGTGCCAATGGTTGGGTGGAAATGGTGCAGCATTGCCTATGGTGAAACGAGCATTTGAACTTCCACAATTATAAGCATGTCTGGTTGGGCTCTCCAGGGCATGATGATGAGGCGTATTCCTAATGATATAAGCAGGTTGTTGGTTAAGCGCGAGGTCATGCCGATGTCGCTTGGTGACTAGACTCCTTGGGTGGTATGGGACGCTCAAGGGTGACGAGTCTAGCCTTGTGACAACTTTCCATTAAGAAAATATTCAAGTTGGCCACCAAAAGTATACCAACAACTTGGATATCCACATCGCCAGCGTCACCTCTTCCATCCACAATCCCCATAAAGATGACCATTCCCTTCAACGAATCTTCGCAATGAGCCACAAGGTGCCAAACTGGGGAATCAATGCAGCGTCACCTCTTCCATCCAAAATCCCTAAAGATGACCATTCCCGTCAGCGAATATTCACAGTGAGCCACAACATGCCAAACTAGCGGATCAATGTTGGCTCCATCATCAGAGAGACAAAGAAGGCTTCCTGACATGGGACGCTTATTATTTCTCAACCTCTGTACTTGTATTGCCATATTTTTGTGGGAATAGATTCCACCGGAATGGGTTCATGGAACAAGACCATTTGTTCAAATCCTCATATCACTTGTACCCTGCAACGAATTCTTCCTGAGGGTCAAGATGCCCTTTTTCAGACCCCAAAATCCGTCCTCCTTAAGCAATTGGAAATATGTTGCCATGTACAAATCAATAGTCGTAGCTTCCCTCCTTCTTAACATGGGAATCCCTTCAAACTATTTTTCAAACCCGTCTCACCAATTGGGATATCCGTAATTTCGGGGATAAACGACTTTTTATTCCATCTAATGCTATCATTGGTTGTAGACACTGCATTTCCCACCTGAGTTGTGAGAAAACATAGAAGGAACTGACAATGGAAATCGATATTTTCTCTAGCACTCATTGTTTGAAGTACCATATTGTTCAACAATGGAAAAACAAGAAAAATTATTTCAGGACAATGTTCTTCCAGACATATGAAGAACTCCTCACCAGAAGAAGATGGTCATCTCCATGATTGTGGATCCTCACTAGAAGTTGATGAGCACCTCCAAGAGATTTGATCTCCATCTTTATTGCATGTTTTCCCTCAATGATGGTAAGAATTTCCTTTTGCCCCTATTTTTGAATTGACGAAGCTAAATTCTAACGTTACATAGATTACGATTAATTCTAAACCATGCAACGATTTTCAACAATCGCTACTTCCAAGTAACACTTATGCAAGCACCTAGAACAACACAACAAACTAGTTTTCAATTTGAACAGAGAAGTACAATAGGTCAGTACTACTCCCTATAAAGAAGTTGAGATGAAACCTTATGGAGGTGTTTGCACAGTTCCTACTCTAGCCAGATCCAATGCAACTCAATCAGGTGGGAAATCTCAGAGAAAGGCTAGGAGGTGCATATTGGGCCACATGAAGTGGCAAAACATACACAATGCAAGTAGATGAATCAATGACATTAGGGTTTAAGTTTTCTAAATATTTATGAGCCAAAATAGTATTTTTTTTTTAAATTGTTTCTAATGGTTTGTAAGGTGATAAGATTTGAATTCCCACTTCAAATCTTGAAATGTACGTTATGCTTATATTGTTTCTTTCCTTTTATACTCTTTGTATTTTTATTTTAACTAAGTATCTGGAAATCTTGATTTAGATCAAAATATTTCACGACTTTGTCATTCAGGCTTTACAAACTTGGATGAGTGTTCCAAATTCTAATGGATATTTACTATCACTTGAATCTTCTACTAAAGGTAAATGAATTTCCAAACAAATTTTGTATATGGCCTGTTATGATATGGTACAAATTTCCATCAAGCATTATTCATTGTTATTGTACTCAAGTGAAGATCTTTTGTTGTGCAGATTTTTGAAGGTAGTTTGTATGATAATTTTTCATGATCTTTTGAAGCATTGTTTGCTGATAGTAGTTTTCCTTATGAAGAGCATATGTACACACATAATAGGTGCATTCACCAGTGAACTCTTCGAGTGGGTCCTTACTTGGAGGGGGTCATATTCCTAGATTGAGGTAGCTTTTACATTTTTATCATGCTTTTGTTGATTTTTTTATTTATGACCTCACTTTACAGTAGTTCCAGTTCTTTCTTTTTTGTAATGTTCTTGAGATTATATATTTTATAGTAGTTAAATTCATTTGTAAGGTTTCTTTCCAGTAATTTTTCAATACTTTTTGTATACATAAGCAGTTGTATTGTTTAGCAAATGGATACTTTTGTCAGTGCTTGGGGATTGTATACATATTTTTCGTTGCACTGGTTTTATGCCTTTTGGAAACATATATGTTACAATTTTGTGAATTTTTTGTTAGATTACATTATTGTTTTTTTGTTTCTCTCAAAGGCAGTTTTCTACAATTTTCTGTTATTCATATTATCAATGAAATGTGATTTTGAATCTAATTTGTTGGTTGCTACTTTACCTTTATGTTCTTATTCGAACGATTTCCTTATAATTTGTAGAAAACATGCATGGAGGCCATTTATCAGTGGATCTCAAGCATTCGAATGATTCTAATCTTAATTCTATTTTTGAGACAAAAAATCTTTGAGCATATCTCCACCTAATAGCAGTTTGGTTAGTAGCAGAGAGAAAAGAACTCTTCATAGAGAAAAAGGTAGATGCCTCTTTATTCATTAAGAAGGATTGGAAAAGCATAGACAGTTGGAAAACTTAGGTAACCATTCCTAATTGTTGAAAATATTGTACTTCTTCTTCCAAACATTCTTCGAGTTATTCCTCATCATCCTTTGTTAGGTGAGGGAGTTAACCTTAACATATATTTTGTAATGAATATTTTAGCAGAAGTTACAATACCAATTCCCCCAATAAAAGGAGGGATAACAGAGGAAAAAATTCAAATGATGGGGCATATTAAAACTCGGCAACAGTAGAGAAAATATAGACTCCCATACCCTCGGATGTTGAGATGAAATGTATCATGGGTTGACCAAAACTCAAATGTAAAGAATATTGTCAAGGTTGTTTCCAATGAAAAGTAGCAAACTAGCAGTGCAAGCACCAATGATTCTGCAAGCTAGTGCAATGGGAATGTTGCAAATTATTTGGCTCTGATTTGGAGAAAACGATTTTAGATTGAAAACCAACAATCTATATCACTGGAGGCTATTCAGGTACCTTGCTATAGAATTGATTTTCCAATGATTCTGCAAGCTAGTGCAATGGGCATGTTGCAAATTATTTGACTCTAATTTGGAGAAAACTATTTTAGATTGAAAACCAACAATCCGTCTCATTGGAGGCTATTCATGTACCTTGCTATACAATTGAATTTCAGATTGAAGGTCTTGTCCATTAGGAGATGTAAAAAATTATGACCAATATAAGTATTATCTTGATACAAGCCTCCAAAATGTTTTCCACCATAATGGCCATTTCTCCTCATTTGTATCTGGTTTCCATTCAGTGACAGGTGAATCATAGTCATGACGATCAATTCTCATGCAGTTGAATTTATTTTAGTTTTATTTTTTTGCAGAAATATGATGACAATTCTGGTAACCCAGTTCTCAATACAAAATGTTGATATAGCAACATGATCAAGATTGTACAGTGGATTCAAACAATGGATGTATGACTTCACTGTACAATTTGAATCTTTGTTGAGCCAAAATGATCTTTTATATGGGGGTGAAATTTGAGCACATGTTGTAGAATGCTATTATCTAACATTAAGATCCGTCGTCTTTTGTTCTGCATATGATATGATTGTGCTTCTTTCTAGCTCTAACCATTTGTAATTGCATTATTTGCATGATAGTTATGCATCAGTGGTTCACAATTCTTCCATGAAAAGGTTTACTTTATGTGGTCAAATGATTACTCTAGAGTCTACATGTTTGGTCCACATACAACAATCTTTGGGTTCTATATTGATATAGCTTGAGGGATCTTGCTTGTTGCCTTGTTTTGAGCATTTGCCCCTACATGTCATTGCTCCGAAACGTCCTTTATTAAGTTTTTCCATTCCTCGAGACATTTATTGGTTTTCATAATAGTTTCCTTCAACGTGGACTATACAATTCTTATTCTGCAAGCAATATTGTAGCTAGTGCAACATGAGTGATGAATATCCACTTCTAAATATAAAAAATTGCAGCTAGGTTATAGAGTACTGTGAAATGTACCTTTATATATTTAAGTGCTTTTGCACTCTCATCTTTAAATTCACTGGTAGTTGATCCCTTTGGGTTTTTTTATTTTGTTGCCAGTGTTTTATAGGAGGCTCACAAGAAGGTATGCGATCCTTAGAGTCAAGGGTACATGGATTAGAACTAATTGTTGATGAAATGGCTCATTATCTAGCTGTATCAATAGGTACACTGTCTACTTCTGGTATTGAAGGTAGCGGAGGTAGATGTTGTCTACTTGGAATTTAGATCAATTTCACTTTCAACAAATTTGATAGGTTGTCTGCTTTGGGTATTGAAGATAGCGGAGGTAGATGTTGTGTACTTGGATTTAGACGGATTTCAATCTCAACAATTTTTTTAAAAATAAACTCAGCTAATAAAGGAGTCAAATTCGAAACTCATCACATGGTTAGCAAGCATAATCATTCTTAATTTAGCCCTCCTTTAATTAGTTGTTTTCAATTTGAGAAGAATACCAAATTTTGGCATTCAATTTTGTGAATGTCATTTCATTGTTTTCATTGTTATCCTTAGTATATGACATATCAATGTTCATTTTTTTTTTTTTAAATGAACACTATACCTATGTTGGAATGGTAGTCTTTTCAATTATAAAGCATACATTATAGGACCGTGTGCATTTTTTTTCTTGTGAGATGTTGGACATGATAATATGTGTTGATTAAGGTTGGTTGTCATTGATGTCAACCCTTGAAGAAAGCCCCGCAACACAAAGGTTTGGGTAATGGACTCAAGATTGTTTGATGTAAAGATGACTCATTATTTTCTTGTCATGGTTGATAAGAAGTAAAGATGGATGAACTCCAAAGTGGTCCCCTTATGGTGAAAGCCCTCACGGGAAGACGCTTTGCGGAGTAAGAGAACCCATGCTTAATTGTTGAATAATGAGTTGAAGGACAATGAATTTGTCAGAGAAACTATCCTAGATGGATAGTGCTTGTCATGTCGTTTCCGGTGGTATGTGGAACGTCACATAAATCCTCATGGTTAGAGAGTTATGACCATACGAAGTTGGAGAACCCCTCATAAGTTTTATAGAAGCCCCCAAGGGTCAAAGTGTTTTGCAAAAGAAATTATTTTAAATGAAGAAGCCCTAAAATAAGGAAATTGTAAGGCTACATGAAGATATAAATAAGAGGCAAAGCTCACTCATTATACACACACTTGTACATATTGTATATCTATTTTCTTGTGTAAAGCTTCTTGTAAA
>ML798562.1:467778-481118 GCA_009831015.1 Picea engelmannii | reverse complement strand
CATTGATACTTCTTGTTGAGGCACATCTTGTATTTCTTGGCATATGGCTAAGAGTTTTTATGGTACATGGTTGAGATCTTGTATTTATTGATGTATTGAGAAATTGAATATTAGAAAGGGGTTGATGACTAAGATCATGTGAGAGATATTATACTTGTTCATGATTACACATACCTATATGGCACATGACTAAAGAGAGACATACTTGCCTTGAGTAGAGGTTATGTATGAGGATGCATGCACATGGTACAATTACAGTCTGCATACAGTGACATGTTACAAATCTATGTGAAAGAAGTTACAGAGGGTCAAGTTTTCAAGTGAAAGGAAACCTTAGTTTCAGAAGGCATACGCGGGTTGCATAATAGATAGGGCGCGTACATACGCGGGCTGCATCACTACAGGTTGCGTATCTGTTGTATTTTTGTAGATACATGTTCAGTTCAGGTACGGTTGGATTACATGGAAGTCGTACAGTTTGGATACAAGGAAGTGGTACAGGTTGATACAATTGTACACCAGTATATCTCACAGTGACAGGTTGACAGTGGTTCCATCATTCTACTTCTACTTCAGGGTGGCAGGACGGGGCAAGGAAAGGTGGTTGTAGCCACCTTCCGGTTGTAGCGTCTTTCTGGTTGTAGCCAGAGAATTGGGGAGTTGGAGCTTCCCTTAGGTTGTAGCCTAAGAAACTAGGGGGTTGGAGCCTCCTTCCAGTGGCAGCTGGAAAACAAAGGAAGTTGGTGCTTCCAATGAATGTAATTCTTCAAGACATATAAGAAAAAAACATTCTGTGGTTTTCTCCCGATTTGGGTTTCCACGTAAAACACTGGTGTACTGTGTATGTGTGTGATTGATTATTTCTTACTGCTCATTATTGGATAATAATTCTAAATTGATATAACATTTGAATACAAAGGATTATAATTACGCTATTATTGATTCACCCCCTCTCAGTAATCCAATAATATGTTTCTCCTCTTTTTGATCTTCTGCAATTGTTAAAATCCTTGTAAATAACTAATGCAAATTATATGAACTTGAAAGTTATACTTGGGGGCCACTAATTGATCATGTGGCTTTTGCTTTACAAGTTGTTTAAAACATCTTTTTCATTATTATAATCATTTTATACTATCTTAATGCAAAACATTTTTGAAGAACAAGATTATTGAAGTACATTGTTATTGGTGATGATTATTTGTTTAATTTTAGTGGTAATAGATTTTACACATAAACATTTTTGAAGAACAAGATTATTGAAGTGCATTGTTATTGGTGATGATTATTTGTTTAATTCTAGTGGTAATAGATGTTACACATATAGATATATTTAGGTTGATTATGATTTTCATTTGGTGTTTATGGCCTCTTTTGTTACAATTGAATGTTAAAATTGCTAATATGCATATTAGCAAAAAGCAAAATGCACTTCTTTCTTTTTTAAATATCTAAAAGATGGGGACTATGCTGCAGCGCTTGTTAAAAACGGTACTCATTTTGCAAATCCAATGAAATAGGAATGAAAGTTGAATTGGGATAAAATTTATTTACTAATTATTAATAAAAAATTATCACCATTTTAAATTCTCTATATTGATAAAGATTAAAAAATGGAAATGAATTAAATGTTTTTCATGCATGGTGTAAATGCAAATACAGATGTTTTTTACGATTTTCACTAGTTTTAAAAAGTAATTAAGTTAGAAGACTTGGTAAAGTTGTGTCTTATACTATTAAAGGAATGATGTTTATCTTCAACTTTTTAAGAGTATTTTAAAAGGACTTTTTTTAATCAAAAGTTTTATAAATTAATTTATAAGATATTTTTTTTTGTATTAGTTCATAAAAGAGTTTCATTATGTAAGTCTTGAGCATTGATCATAATTTCAACAATATTCATTTTGTTTTTTAATTTCATAATGTTGGAAAAATTGTTTTCATAATAATCCAAATTATGATATATGATAGATAAAATATTTATATTATTCCAACTTTCTTTAATTAATGATTCCATTATTTATCTTTAAACTTCATAAGAATCTAAGAATCTTCCTCTTATTAATGATTTTTGCTTCTCTTTAAACTTTAGAAAGATGTAAGATTTATTATTATTGATATTGTTTTAATTTGATTGTATTATTTTATGTGCATATAATCAATCCATTCCCTAGAGAGTTTATGCTCCAACCTCTTTTAAATATGTGGTGATAATTGTCCATATTAGAAACAATAACATGGAGCCTATATTTGCTCATACTTAGTAATATAAATTGTCCATACTTAATCATGACTTTAAATTCAATCAAATTACATACATTTTAAATCAAGAGAATGGAGTAAGCAGTATTGCATTTAATTTTAAAATTATAGGTTGAATTTTTGGGAGGATTATTTCAATTTTATTCCAGGTCTCACTAAAGATATTGCAATTTTGCATTTAATTTTAAAATTATAGGTTGAATTTTTGGGAGGATTATTTCAATTTTATTCCAGGTCTCACTAAAGATATTGCAATTTAAAGTTCACATCCATATAGAATAACTAGGATAATTAGAGTGTTGAAAATGAAGTTTTTATTATCCCAATCTCAAAGTCCAATATTTTTACATATATTATTCAAGACCATAATAATATTTTGGACCACTAATGATTAGATCTTCAAAGTCCAATATTTTTATATATATTCTTTAAGACCATAATAATATTTTGGACCACTAATGATTAGATCTTCTTGACATTTTGGTTCTAGTTTAAATGACAATTGAAATAAATGCTTAAATATTTGTAACATAGTATCTCTTCAAGGTATTATCACTATACAAAATGGTAGGATAAATCATTTTTTTATATTTAATTAACGTAAATTATTTTCTTAGATTTAATTAACATAATCTTGGTTTTATCAATATGAATGGCATGGTCATAATTAATTTTTGCAAAAATGTTGGAGAATTTTGAGTTTCTTGTGAACATTGTAAATAAATTTTGCAAGAAGAGTAATATCATCAATGCATAAGAGAAAAATGACAATGAGTCAAACCATATTAATATCAATGCAACCCTCCCCTCCTCTTCTAAACATTGCTCAATTTTATTGATATAGATGCCAAAAGGGTGGGAGAAAGGGGGTGTCCTTGCTTAAAATCAATATTACAATTAGTGCCCAATGAATATTGGTTATTAAATTTTATCGTAGTGATAATATTTTAGTGCATCCTAATTACAATAGTATGGAGCCTAAGAGAGGTACCTACTTTTTCTAATCGTTTCCATAGATTGACTCTTGGAAGCAGGTAGAAAGGTTTTCTAAAATGATCAAAACAATAGATGAAATCTTCAAATTAATTAAGAAGAATATAAGATGATCAAGGGTTGGTTAAATACCAAAATTTTCTCATTACACACTATTTGTTTATTTGAAGTGCATTCATCAAATTTTGAACTCTCAATTCTTTTATTTAAATAAAAATTTTCTTTAAAGAAATAAAAGAGTATAATTGTTTAATCCACAAATTTAATAGTATTATATATATGTAAAACACAAACATCATGGAAGCAACTCGTGTTTGCAATGAGCTTCTAAAGTGATAGAATTATCCTTTTTAAAACTCTCCCATGACTATGGGCATAGTCATGGGAAGACTACAAGAAAATCCTAATGCTATTTAAAGGGAAGGCTTCAGTCCACTTAGAATAAATGGATGAATTGTTATGGTACAAAACCTTGTCCCCTTAGTAAAAGTCATATTCTCAAAATGTCTAGTAGAGTGTCTTCTAGATGTCTCAAAGAACAATATTTGGGAAATAATATGGGGTAAAAATGCCTCCCAAAGATTAACACCTTCCTCTAGTTGTTGGTCCACAAAAGGATTTTGACTGCAAAACATTATCCCCACAAATGTGATCTTGAAGGTCTATCAAATTTCTCTCCATGTATAAAAACAAGGAGTCCAATCAACATTTATTTTTGGAATGATTTTATGCACTCACTGTTTGCCACTAGAATAAAACATGGAGGTACCTAAATGATCCAAATCCTAGGATGCTATCTTTATACCCTATCAGTCTAAATTCATGAGTGAAATTGAAAATATCCGCTCTTAGGAAGGTGTGGAACTTACTACCCATATCCATATTTTTGTTATTCTAGCTAGAAAGGAACACTACAGGGTTCAAAGAGTAGAAAATCCCACCTCACAAATCAAAAGTTACAACAATTCTACCGAGGAAAGCCTTAGTCAATGACTTTAGAGGAGATATGAATACCAAAAATCTAGGGGAAAAAGAGATTGAGGTCCTAATTTTTTTTGTGGTAAAAATACTTCCTATATTCACATAAATATATTTACACAAAAAAGAAAAACATACAATGGAAGGGTATATACAATTGTACTTACATACTCTTCATCAAAGCAACAAGAACATAAATAAATCCTAATAGGAAACACGATCTAACAATTTGGCATCCTTGACCAAAATAAATCTTTTTGCCAACAACTTCATACATAATTCTCTCTACACATATGACAAAAAGAGAAGAAATAACTAACCTCGTTCTCGAAGAAATAACTAACCTCATTCTCAAAGAAATTTTTTCATTGAAGCTTCCAAAGAACAAACACAACTAAAATTCTCAAGAAGTGCTAGATACCACTAAGAGATGAGTGAACAAAGGATATGGAGTCACTCAAAAAATATGAATGCCAATGAAAACTCCACTAAAGAATAATTTCCTACTCTATCTGGAAATGATTCCACCAAAACCATTTCCAATCTAAGCTAGGAAGGGAAAATACCATAAAAGGCTTCACTCTTATCCAGCTGAGCCTTGGTGGCTAGGCCCTAGTATATCATTAGCCAAGAAAATACTTGGAGCTTTTAATACATCTGCACTGACCACGTACTATGCAACCTCTGAACCCACCAACCCTTAACATCATATGACACCCACCTTGTGCTAAGAACTATACTAAGATCATGACATTAATATAAAATGGAGTATAAACTACAACAATTGTACTGCATGAAGGGGTGCCCATAAATCTACTCCAAATTGCGCCAAATGGGTCACGACATGTCAATATTCATATTGAATGGGCCTTCCTACTGGATGAGGTCAATTGTGTCCATGATGGTGGGTCGATCAACTGAATAAAGGTCATACTCATGAGATAAGTATCCCTAAAATTTCCAAGAGTGAGTATTGGCATTCCAAAAATCCCTCCAGAGAAAAAACATTTCTTGTTCAACCAACGAACCTAAAAGTGAGGGAGTTCCACAATATAGATGTCTTGCAACCTCCAAATCCAAATTAGTCTTCTAGCCAAATCCCACCTTACACAACTACCCAATATGTGCAAACTCACCAAACCCAAAAACTTTCTCTAAGAAGACCATATATTCTTGAAAATAAAAGTGCATGCTCTCTGACAAATGATGGGTTATTGAAATGATATCACATAGTCCAAAAGATTCTCTAATCTTGTCAATATGTTGTGTGGTGTGCAACTTGTGTCTCAACAAGACTTACCATGGAGAACACTCCTCCAAACATCACACCACCCATTTAGTTGCAATATTTCTTCCCTGAGTCACCACATCAATCAAACCAAGGCCTCCCTAATCCTTGGGAATATTACAGACATCCTAAGGCACCATTGGTAGACCTCAAGCTCCACCATAATTAGCCCACATATACAATAGTAGGATCTACTCCATCATGTAAACTGAGCCTTGCTAGGAAACCAATAGGACACATAATATATATGAGAGGCCTAGAGTATCCTTCCCACCATAGTTAAATTCCCAACAAACAAGAGGTTCTTATTCTTCTAGAAGAGAAACTTATGCTACAATCGTTGAATACACCAATCCCATATGGAAACCAGAGAGAGGCCCACATTGCTTGGGATGCCATGATATATCACTGTAACTCTTGGATGTAAAAAATTCCATGCTTGGGGGATCCAAGAAGGGGGTTTGTCAAGGCTCACCAACAAATAGTCAGTGTTGTGAACTTTGACAACTACCCTAGAGGCCTTGCAAAAGACAACCAAACAATCTCTAGCACCATCAATTGTAACCTAATAATCTCACATAGAATGAAGTGATTCATCACCACAATGGTTGTTCACGGTCTTCAAACCATCATGTAAAGAAACATCCCTCAATACTCCCTACATATGAGAAGCTTCCAACAAGTATCCCATTACATCTGATGTCAATACACATATATGATGAGATCACTATATCTAGGATGAAACTCCCCCATACAAAACATGTTTGTTCCCTTTCCCTTTGAACAATATTCCTGACAACATCTCAAACCCATAGATCTATTGTCTTATCCATAATGTTGTAGGCAACACTCAGTAAGTTGATAGGATGCCATCCCTTTATAGAATCTTGGGAAACGTTATCAGGGATTAGTTCAATGAATCCTCGAGTAATGAATTTTGTTAAACAAATTGTGGAGAAAGATTCAACCTCCATGCAATAGAAGTAATCCCAAACCATGTCCCACATTGCCTTGTAAAAATCGTAAGAAAATCCATCAATCCCAGGAGATTTTCCCATTCTACATAGAACAAAGAACAACAAGTGCTCATCTTTTGTAAAATCTTTGTCCAATCTATGATAGTCTCCAATTGAGACATTATGTGAAGCCACTTGATAGTAGGATTTTCTGGTAGCCATGATTGAATCCAACATATTGTAAGGAGAAAAATTGTTCTAAAAATGATGACCATCATACCTCTAATCTCTGCTTAACCCTCCTCAAGAGAGCCGTCGGGTCTGCACAAGCCAAGCACCCAATCAGTCACTACCTTATTCTTTAAGAAATCAAAGAAGAATTTGGAACCCTCGTCAATTTAGTACCAAAATAGACTTTCTAAGAAAAATGTAAAATAATAAGTCATATATTCCACATCAAACCATGTATACCACGTACCATGTACCACGTCACACTATCATGTAAACTATCTTAATCTAGAATTATGAAGTGAGAATCACAAAATTAATTCAAAAAACATTTAAATAAATGTCTAATTTCTTCATAACTTAGAAAACATACACCTCGTTTTTTTTTGGAGATGCACAAACCAATGCAAACTATGTGAAAGTGATAAAATGACATTCCAAAGTTAAATAATAATATTAATGAAAACATAATGGTTGGGAATTATTTAATATATTATCATTGTGGAGATAAAAAACATTAAAATACTAATGAAAAGGGAATGCATGGGAAATGTAGGAGGGAGGTATTCTATTTAGTATCTATTACCGGACTCTTTCCTAAGATCATATGTGAATGTGATGCAGAACTTCTTTTCGCTGCTTGTACAAAATAAGATATTTGGAAGGTGCTCAATACTTTTAAAAAGGATAAAAGTCCTGGCCCGGATGGCTGGACAGTCGAATTCTATTTACATTTTTTCGATCTGATCAGTGACGACCTTTGGGATCTGGTTGAAAATTCTAGACTCAGAGGAACGATTTATTGGGCCTTAAACTCCACTTTTCTGACTCTGATTCCTAAATCAAATAATCCCAACTCTTTCAACGACTTTAGGACTATTGCATTGTGTAACCTATGCTACAATCTTATTACAAAACTTCTCGCCGACATGATCAAACCGTTCATGTCACGCATTATCTCGGGGGAACAATTGGGCTTCATCAAAGGACATTAGATACTGGATGCTATTGGATCGGCACAGGAGGTGTTACACAACATAAAACAAAAAAAAAACTGCAAGCTCTGATCTTAAAGCTAGACCTTAAAAAAGCTTTCGACTGTATCAACTGGGACTATCTTAGGTTAATATTGCTACAATCTGGTTTCAGGCTCCCTTTCACAAATTGGATCATGGGGTGCGTGTCTAGTGTGAATTTTGTCATCTTGGTTAATGGAGAAGCCACACCTTTCTTTTCGAATGAAAGAGGTCTGCTACAGGGATGTACTCTTTCCCCCCTCTTATTTATTTTGGCTATGGAAGGATTAAGTATTCTCCTCAAGTTGAGTCAGCGCGAGGGGCTTATTACTGGTATAAAAGTATCAAGACTGGTTAAAGTTATGCACTTATTCTTTGTGGATGATATTATCATAGCAACCAAAGCGGATCCTAGAGAATGGAGGGAAATCAAATCGATTTTAAACTTCTTCTGTCGGGCTTCGGGACTACAGATAAATGAGTTAAAATCCACATTTCACTATTCTGGACTACTGGCGGCAAACATTGAGATTATTAAGATCATCTTTCCATTCAGATTTCATGAGATCTCGCTTGGTCTGAGATATTTGGGTTACTTCCTTAAGCCAGACTGTTATAAAGTAACTGATTGGCACTGGTTTCTTATAAAATTTGAAAAACGAATTACACACGGGTGCAATCAATGGCTCACTCTGGGAGGAAGATTCATACTTATCAAATCGATACTGGAAGGTTAGGCAGTCTATTGGATGGCTCTCGATACCATTCCTAGATCTATTTTTAATAAGATCAGACAAATGATGTACTCTTTTCTTTGGACAGACGATAATTCTAAGCAATCTCTTCATCTATGTCGATGGGATCTTATCGCTAAGCTAAAAGCGGTAGGTGGTTGGGACGCTATTCTGGGCCTTGGGTCCACAAATTTTCTTTCACCTGGTCTTCTGAATTATCTTCGAGATAAACAAGTTTTCTATCTTTTCCAAGCCCGGAACACCTTTGATCGCGGGGTTTTATGCACAAACTGGAAATCTAGCTATGATTTGGGTCTCTCAGGTGAACTAGCTCTGGAATGGAAGTCTTACTGCTTGTCTATACTTGGAGCAGAGATTCATCTCAATTTAGTGGAAGATACACTTCACTGGATAGGCGGTGACCAATCTGGTAATTTGACAGTAAAGAATGTTTACAATGCCATTTCCTCCATGATCTGGACCCAAAGATGCACAGGATGGAGATGAAACTTATGGCACTGGTCTCTTCCCTTAAAAATAAAATTTTCATATGGTTAGTTGCAAATGATAAGATCCTGACCTGGGATATTATTCTTCGTCGGGGCTGGGAGGGACCTAATATGTGCACACTTTGTCGAAATAGTTCTGAATCTATCTCCCACATGTTTTTGGAATACTCTTTTACCAAATTGGTTTGGCTCAAGCTTATTCAACTTCTAAATCTCAAAAAGATGTGAACGAGCACAACCTTACATGATTGTTTGGAGAATTGGGCATTGATGGATTTCACTCTTCCTCATCTCCCAACATTAGTCTGCTGGTTTATTTGGCTTACTCACAATAGGGCGATTTTTGAAAATTCATCAGTCTCCTTGACAGTTCTAGGATCATCATCAGTAATGGACAAAGAGAAATTTGAACGATATTCAGATGGACTATACCTTTCCGATAGCCTTCTTTCTCGAACCGATCTCCTCAATACTGGAGTATAAGGATATTCTTCTTCTGATTTTTGTTCTTCTGTAGAGTCTGATTCATTATCCTTTAAATCAAACTCTATTTTATCTGGTTCTTCTTTACTTGGTAGGACTTCTTGTTTAACAACATTCTTCATTTCTCTAAATACCACATCTCGGCTATGCACAACCTTATTATTTTCTGGGTTCCAAAGATTATAAGCTTTGAGACCATCTTTATACCCAATAAAGATACACTTTTCAGCCTTCTTATCTAGCTTACTCTTGTTTTCCTTTGGAAGATGAACATAGGCGTCACAACCAAATACCTTGATATGTGTGAGAGAAGATTTCTCACCAATCCATACATCTTGTGGAGTCTTGTCATCCAATGCTGATGAGGGTGATCTGTTGACCAGGTAACATGCAGTACCCACTACCTCTACCCAGAATTCTTGCCCTAACTCGACACCACTAAGCATGCACCTTGCTTTTTCCATCAACATCATGTTCATCCTTTCTGCAACTCCATTCTGTTGAGGTGCATATGGAGTATTCTTCTTCCTTGCTATACCGCACTTCTTACATAATTCTTCAAATTCATTCCATTAGAACTCTCCACCATTATCTATCCTCAACACCTTAATTCTTTTCTCTGTTTGATTCTCAACAAGAGCCTTAAACTCTTTAAACCCGTCAAAGACTTCAGATTTCTTCCCGAGGAAATATATCCAAGTATTCCTTGAGAATTCATCTATAAGTGATACATAGTACACATATTTTCCCAATGATGGAACCAACACAGGTCCAAACACATCATTGTGAACTAGCTGTAAAGTTCCTTCTGCCCTCGTTGCACCAGAGAGGAATCTTACCCAATTCTGCTTCCCATATACCCAATTCCTTGGAGTATTCTTCTTCCTTGCTATACCGCACTTCTTACATAATTCTTCAAATTCACTCCCATAGAACTCTCCACCATTATCTGTCCTCAACACCTTAATTCTTTTCTCTATTTGATTCTCAACAAGAGCCTTAAACTCTTTAAACCCGTCAAAGAATTCATATTTCTTCCTGAGGAAATATATCTAAGTATTCCTTGAGAATTCATCTATAAGTGATACATAGTACACATATTTTCCCAATGATGGAACCGACACAGGTCCAAACACATCATTGTGAACTAGTTGTAAAGTTCCTTCTGCCCTCGTTGCACCAGAGGGGAATCTTACCCAATTCTGCTTCCCATATACACAATGTTCACAAAAATAAAAATCCAGAGAGCAGTTAGACATACCTTCAACCATACCTTTATCGTGTAGTAGTCGAAGACCCTTCTCTCCGATATGCCCCAGTCTTTGATGCCACAACATAACCTTTTCTCTAGAGACTGTAGGAGTTATTTCTTCTTCAACTCCAATATCAGGAACAATGGAACTATTACACCCATCACTAATAGTTCTTCCTTGCAACGTATACAGAGTTCCAAACCAAACTCCCTTCAACAACACCATTGCTCCCCGAACCATCCTGCAGGTTTCCTTTTCAAATATTGTTTTTACCCCTGCATTGTCCATTTTGCTTACAAAAATCAAATTTTTGGCCAAACCTGGGATGTGCAAAACACCAGGTAGTGTTCGAATCCTTCCATATATGAACCTCAACTTGACTTTTTCTCGTCCTATGATTCTGGTTGTTGATTCATCACCTAGGAAAACATTACCTCCATCATACTTTTCATATTCACAGAACCAATCCCTGTGGGGAGTCATATGAAAGGATGCACCTAAGTCTACCAACCATGCCTCATGATCTACATGTGTTCTTGAATAAGCCAAGTACACATCTCCTCCTTATTCCTTGGAGGTATTTTCTTATGTAGAAGGAGCTTCTTCAGATCCCTTCTTTTTCTCAATTTTGGATCTACATGCTTCTTGTAGTGCCCTTCTTTTCCACATCTCCATCACACCTTTACAAAATTTTCGGTAGATTTAGATCTATCCTTAGACTTAGATCTCCCACTTAAGGACTTAGATATATTTCTTTCCCGGGAGCATCCTCTTGCAAATAATGCATCTGTGCTATGTCCTTCCATGTTCTTTCTCATCTCCTCCGACAACAAGGATGAGACCAATTCATCAAACTTCAAGGAAGTTGTATTACTAACTATGGCTACAACCAGACTATCCCATGAGTATGGTAAAGAGAACAGTAAATTGATACACTTATCTTCATATGAAATTTTAATCTCAACAGATATTAACTGACTTACCACAGTATTGAAGGCCTTTAAATGCTCTGCCACCGAGTCTCCATCTCTCATGCTTAGGTTATACAGCTTCTTTCTCAGGAATAGTTTATTTACTAGGGACTTAGATTGATACAACATCCCCAACTTATCCCATAAATCTTTGGTTGTAGCTTCCTGTGACACATTCAATAATACTGAATCTAAAAGACAGTTGTATTGTTCTTTTCGCCTTCTGAATCAACTTTTTCCAATCATCTGCTGAAGTTCCTATAGGTGCAGTACCTGGATCCACCGCGATCGACTGATCTATGTCCACCAACAGATATTCCATCTTGAGCTTCCACAACTCAAAACTTTGCCCATTAAACTTCTCGATCTCCACTTTCGAAATGCTTGCCATTTCCTTTCACCTGAAAAATCAATACCACAAATCTCCCACTGTAACAAGGCTTATCATAGACCCGAGCCAAACCATTGACCACAAAGGCGTCCCCCTGAAGCCAACAAAGATCTGATACCAAATGTAGATTTTAACCTTGTACAATATTTTATTGCAAACAGATTTTCAATAAAAGAACATAAAAGATATAATGGAAAATACACACATTACACAGATATTTTTCCCTTGGAAACTCAAACCGGGAAAACTAGCATATTCTATATTCATTCATAGTGGTACATTGTTTACAATACAATATACATATAGGAGCCAACAACATCCAAAACCCTAACCCAATGACCTAGATTAGTCAACAACCCTAATTCCTTAATCGGAAATAGAAAACCATCGGCAAAAACCATGTGTCGAAAAACCTCCCAACAATGGACACGAAAATCGAGGCGACACAAAAAACGAGGCAAAAATGTGACATGTTTCACGAGGCAAAAGAAAATGTCTCGGGGGTGTTGCCCCTGCGACCCCCCCTCAAACCCACCTACGTGCTCGGTGAAATGTAGCAGAAACTATAACTAGTTGTGCAAAGAATATAACACATACCCAACATATAGGTGGCCACCCCCCTGTTCCACTAATTCAAAATGGTTCCACATCTTGGCAGTTTTTCTACAGTTTTTTGGGTCCCAAACTTTTGGGGTTGTTTTGAGGCCTTAAACGAGGTTTTTTTGACGCAACAACACCCAACATGTAATTGAAGGTAGATGTTTGGCTATTTGGAATGTGTACTTCTCAGCTAGACCTTTTTGACGGGCTACCAAACGCCCCAAACGAAGATCGTATGAAAAAGTTACGCCCCCATGAAGTTAACATATCAACTAACCACAACGAGGCCCACGAACCTTTTGGTGTTTCATCTTCTGGGGTTAAGGATTTGGATGTTTAGGGTTTTCTCATTGATTCTTTATGTTAAAAAGGCCTTTTCAGCCTCTTTGTAACCAACTTCTTGTGAATGAGCACAACCAACACATCTATTATTAGGGATAAACTACCACCATTCTACTTAGTTTGTGCGCTTTGAATTTTACAGTCTTTTGTATTCCATTCAGTAATAAAATCTAAGTTCAATTGTATTATTGTGTTTCTTGCAATATCTCTATGTGTTTCTTTGTTATATCGTTTTCTTAATTTTGTTCTCAACATAATCCAGATCAATTTACTAGTAATTAGTGATGATAATAAAAAATTCCTTCTGTTTTATTTCATTTTCATATTGATTTTTTT
>ML798562.1:429833-467345 GCA_009831015.1 Picea engelmannii | reverse complement strand
AACATCACGGAGTGGCTTAACAACACACTCCGTCACCGACTGTCCTACACCTCGGGGACATTTTCATATTGAATTATGATTCGATATCTCGGTAGAAAATAACTTTAGATGATATCTAGAATTAAAAAATGTACACATGTAACATCTTTTGTTTTTGCTATATACTTGGAAAAATTTATTATTCCATTCACTTCCCTATATTATCTTTCTTTCATCGTCTATTCTTTCACTAAATATGATGGTCATAAAAAGACATGTTAGTTTTTTTGGTGTTCCCTTTCCACCGTTTTGGGGGACCAATGCTAGTTTACAAAAGAAACTTAAATATATTATTTTTCCAATTTCATAGGAAAGAAAGGTTTTCCATCATTATTATTTATTCGACTCGTGACTTGGAAAGAAAGTTCTTCCATCTACACCATTATTAGATTTCTGAGAGTTGAAATGGAAAATCTTTGCTGTCAAATGCAATATTGGTTTTCTTGAAAGTTGAAATTGAAAAATTGTGTTGCCACATGCATGTTTAATATTCATTTCAAATATGATCCAAAATTGGATGTGCTTATCGTCATTGCATGGAAGATTGTCCAAGTAAACGAGCACCTATGGAAGGCATATGCATTCACTCATTCATCTCATGTTAAAGATAGTGATCGATCGAGACAACATACTTAGACTTTTTGGATAAAGAAACTTATGGTGTACATTATTGTTTTTTCATGATTCAATGGATTTGAAATTTTTTGATGTGTAAGCCCTCAAGGTGTAGAATAGTTGGTGATGGAGTGTACTATTAAAACACTCTATTATGTGAAGCCACCGATTTGAAACCCTCGACTTACGTTGTGTGCCACATGAAAAACGACATTGACATAAAAAATTAATAAAAATAAACTATTATTTATTTTATCAAAAATTACAAATATTAATAAAGATATACCATTATTTATTTTCAATGTTAAAGATTCTCCAAAATCGAGCATGCTTATCCTCCCCCACCCTCTTTCTTTAATTTCAATTTTCATGAAATTTGTTTGTACACGTTTCAACTATATCTATATGATATTATTTATTAAATTATTATTATTATTTATATATTATATTAAAATATTTCATTTTCATCGTATTGTTAATCAACTTAAATATATTTGACTTTCCATTCATAGATTGAAAGGCATCTGAAGCTAGTATAGCTCCAATAAGATGGAAATTTATATAACTTAAATTAATAGGGACACAACCTCATTTCTTGTTTTTTTCATTATAACTTAAAAATATAAATAAATTTGTGGAGTAATTTACTTTCTCTATTTTATTATATTAATCTTTTGATTTATAAAATAAATTTAAATATATTATTTTTTATTTTATTTTATTATTATTAATTTTTTATTTATAAAAATAATTTAAATATATTATTTTTTAATTTAAAAAATTTGTAATTATTATTATTTACAATGTTTATCGTTTATATTATTTAAAATGTTTATCATTTATATAAATATGGTGAAAAAATTAAATATCTCAACCTAAAAATCTTAAACTCTAACTTAATATTATATATTTCAATATAAAATGATATAAAAACATATACAAATGAATATAGACAAATTTAGCATAAAATAATGTAATTAAATGTGTAAACTTGATGTATTGCAATATCTTCATTATAAATTTAAGTTTGAAGTCGTCACTTGCATTTATTCTATTCATGTACATTGAACTAGTTGTAAAAGATCACTTTGTTGTTGGTCATTGTTATAGGGAAATGTTAGAAAATCCCACCATCTTGCAATATATGCATTTGAATTGAATGGACCATTTATAAATACTTTGCAATGGTTGTTTTGAGATAATAGTTACAAATTTTAGGTTTGATTGTTGGTTATTTTATTAAAAAGATTTGGAGGTTTTTGTAAGTATTTATAGTATTGATTGAGTGCTAGGTGAAGTAAGGAGAAAATATGGCAAATTTGAATTTGCATTGCTTCTTCACTTTCAATTCTACATATTTTTTTTACCTAACTCAGGGGGCATGGTTGCGAATGGTCTTGCGTCTCTAAACCAAGCTTGTCACCAACTATGCAAAGATTAACTTGAATTGTGAACCAAGATCAAATAAACAATCTACCTTTCTCTTTTCATGTGTATTTTTATGCATAAGAGTTGGCTCATCTCCTTCTCCTTCTTGTGATTACAACTAACTAGTGTCACTTCCTTCTAAAGAATAGTGAAACTGATATTTCCTTCCAGGTCTGAGTTGTCGTCCACCCTTTCCTTGGCATCCGTTGTTATCAACACCTTCTTTTTATTTTTCTTTTGGAAATGCTTGGGGTGCTTCTCAAGGTGCAATTTTCAGCAGTGCTCCTTAGTGTGTCCCTTTCAATCGCAACCCTTTCATTTTTGGTGGAAGGTGTTGTTTCTTGTGTCGCTACCACAATCTTTTTCTCATTCCACTTATTCTTCCTTTTCCCCTTTCTCTGCTACTCTTATGGTTCAATTTTCTTGTGTGTGCCCGACTGCTACTTCTGCTTGTCTCCTTTGACATATTGTGCTTGAGATTTGGCTTCATCGATCATCTTAGGTTTGAACAACATCAATTGATGCCGAATTTGTGGTAGCAATGCTCCCAAGTACTTGATCAACATATATGGGCTTTTGAGAGAGACACCTAACAGAATAGCCCTCTTCCTAATTATGTGGTGAACTAATGCAACAATTGCCCTTTCCTCTGCCTAAAGTAATGCCATGCAATCTGTTGGTGCTCCTCATATCCGATTGAGTAGGATTGAGTTTTGATCATTTCCCTAGACACCTCTCAATCGCCCATTGGTGGCTCATTTTCTAGTGCTCTCTTCCTACTACATCACTCTCCTACCATGCCAAAGCATGGCCTTCAAGCTTCAATCAAGCAAATACAATCCTTTACTTCTCGATAACTTCGTGTATGCCAAAGTACACCTTCTTTTTTTGTAGGCACCGGTTCAATTTAATGGCATCAACTTCCATGGCATATGTCTTGATGTTCACTTTCTCCTCCACATTGAAAGGTACCTACATTTTTCTATAGTTGCATTCGCCCATCTCTGTCTCAGTCTTGCTCTCTATCTCTAATTTATTTTCCTATTTTTTGGAATCTTCTTCACAAGTCTCTGTTGAGGGTGTTTCCATACCCTTCATTGCCAACAATGGTGTTACCATCAATGTCAGCATGGAAATACTCTCCTCTAACCGATCCAACCTGACCCTCGAATATTCTTCTTCATCTTCTTCATGACGACCACCTATCATTATTGGTGCTTTTCTTCTCGATATCCCTAACAATAATTCTTGTCCACTTATTTTGTAGTCATAGTAGGTGCTTACTATACAAGTCTCACCAAGTATGTTTGAACTTCTACTATGATATCATATGATCCATAAATGGTAGGTTTATAGCATGTTTGTTTCACCGACATAGATTCCCAAACAAATTATAAAATGTTGCAACTCCTGTACATAATTTCGAGACTAAAGTGTCAACAATAACATTGAATTCTTCAACTAGCTTATTCACCCGAATGGTTCTACTATGTAATGTTTGGATGGGAAAATTAAACCTTGTTCAATGACCATACCGTGCTCTTATCAACATGATGTATTCAAACTCCAACCCGAGCTCTCCTTAAATAACAATCAAAAGACGCACATGAAAAGGCACTTAACTCCACACACAAGGAATGTCAAACTAATGAAATCTTATTTAAAGAGGCTTAATATGACATGGAATGGAATATGGCCAACATTATTAATTTGAAATCAACGCCTAGTCACCATTTAATGTGTTCATGAAAGAGAGATTCCCACTAGGCTATATACGACCGTACAACATGTGTGGAGCCTTCCAAAGGATGAGGACATGGTGTACGACCCCATACGACCTTCCAATCTGCAATAAAACAGTTGTATGACCTATAGGTGCTGAGAAATTGGCTTAATTCGTATAGGATGGGTTCCAAAGTATTTTTGGGTTGTATGTTGGCCTTGTGCCGATAATATTGATAGTTCGTATATTAGCACAGTCGCTAAGTCTCTGTTGGTGAACGTCGAAAGAAAGGTGGCACTGTTAAACTTTCGACTGGTGATTGCTGGTGATGCCAGTGCAAAAACATGGTCATTTTAATATTTTAATATTTTTTAATCAGGTAGACGTGGCAATAAATTAGTGAACACAGTGATTTTTAAACATGATTAGATAAATGTAAAAAAGTAAACATATAAACTGATGTCTTTATAACAACTTGAAAGTTAATGGATGAAATCAGAGCCATTCACACTAAAAATATTCTAAGCATATTTAATCTCGTCCATAGAAAATGTATTAAGAACTAAAAACCTGTTAAAAAATGTATTAAGAACTAAAAACCTGTTAAATGTGTCCATTGTCAATAGCTATGAGCATTTCGGCCTAATTAGTGCTTTTAGAAAATCATATCATGGCGGATTTTCGTATATTACTGCTTTAGCAAATCATGTCATGGCGGATCTTGGTATCCTGTCTGGATTTGTCGGTAAAGGCATCGACATAGCAATCCACCAGATTCTTTACCATGCTAACATTGCGCTCCCCTGCAGGAAAGAATTGAATTCTTTGAGAGATCTGGTAATGAGCATAACACCTATTGCGACACAGCTTCGTCAATATCGTCTGGAATTGAATAGAAAGGGAGAAACTTCCATTGCTCAAAGCGATGATAATGCTTCACAATGGGTTATTAAGCTGCACGACCTTCTCCGACAAGCACTGCCAATAGTGCTAAAGTGCACAATACCAACATTCGATGTCTTTTCTCGTTATCAGATTAGCAGAAAGATCAGTGGTTTGATTTTAGAGATCAAGAAGCATCTGGAATTGGTTCCTTTAGTCCTACTAGACCAGCAGACACAGATGTACCTGGAGATGCGGAGAGAAAGCGCCCAAGCTTCAAGCAGTACTTCTGCATCCACCTCGCAAGCTCCAACCGGGAGCTTCTTCATCGAGGAAGCCTTTGCAACACTGGAGAAGTTCGTGATCGATGCAGAGGTCCAATTTTTCTTCCGCGCTGGCGTTGTTGGCAAGGGTGGATCCAGAAAAACTCTGCTTCTCAAGAGAGTCTTCAACAGCCAAAAGGTGAGAGATCTCTTTCGTGATGGCCTGTTGCTTTGGCTCACTGTTTCACAGTTTCCCTCTTTTTCAAGTCTTAGAAATGAACTCTGTAAACAAATAATTGTGCAAACAAAGGAAGAACATGATCAAAATATGAACGAAGAGGATGTAAAAAGCTGGTTGAGTCAGAGAATGCAGGACAAGAGATTTTCCCTCTTCCTAGATGATGTATGGGGAGAGGGTGGGAAATTGCTGGAGGAATTGGGGCTCAGGAGGCTCACCGACAAGTCGAACTCCAAAATTATTGTAAGTTCGAGGAATCGCAGAGCAACATTTGAGATGGGAGTTCCAGATAACTCTACATTGACAATGGGGGATCTAAAGGAATAAAATAGTTGGGAGTTGTTCGCTCATCATGCTTTTCCGTATAATAATGGAATTCCGCCAGCAAACATCGACGAGAGAAAGGCAAAGCTTGTGTGTGACAAGTGTGGGGGGCTCCCCCTTGCAATCAAAGTGATGGGGAGGACAATGGCAGGCATCACTGATGCTCAAGAGTGGGAGTTGGCAATCCGTAGTCTGCCAAATGAAAATGGCGAAGACCATCAAGCTCTCCATGATCGCCGAAGGTTGAGCTTCGACTCACTGGGCAACTATGATGTTAATCTCCAATTGTGCTTTCTGTACCTCGCTGCCTTCGCAGAGGACCAAATTATTGATGTCCAGTACCACTTGATTCCTTTATGGTTAGGAGAAGGGCTTCTTGAAAGGAATGAGCGTGGCCACGACCCATTTGAAATGGGACGAATTTACACCAACGTTTTAGCCGATCGTTGTTTGATCGAGCCAATTCTCAAGGACGTCGATGGCCGCGTGCTCAGTTGCAGGATGCACGACATGATGCGTGGTTTAGCAAAACAAATTGCTGAGCAGGAAGAGAACTTCTACTTCCGTGCAGGTAATGGCTTGACAGCGTTGGTTGAAAATGAATATTAGCAAAACAAATTGAGTTCGCTTCCCGAGTCATTCAGAGCTCCATATATATTCTCCCTGTTGATTGGTTCCAACAATTTTACAAAAAATTCCAGAGAGGTGATTGGGAGTATGATATCTCTGAAGGTTCTGAATTTGAGTGCCACGTCCATCGAGTCATTGCCAAAAAGTGTGGAGTGTTTGAAACAACTAGTATACTTGAGATTACGAAGCGTGCCCATCAAAAGGTTGCCTGCAGCTCTTACAAATCTTGCAAATCTCCAAATCCTGGATCTGTGTGGGTCCAAGATCACAGAATTACCGTCTTGCATTCATAAGCTAACGTCCCTGAGGCGTCTGGACCTTTTTGGTTGTGATGATTTGCAATGCCTTCCTCGTAGTATCTCACGCCTTACCTCTTTGCAGTACTTGGACATGATTGGATGCAGTAATGTGTGGAAAAATCATGACAAAAAGAAAGCTGCATCCGTTAACGATTTGAGGTCTCTGACACAACTGAAAAGTCTACGCTTATACAATAAGGCAGAATCAATCAGCGAGGGGACACTGGGGGGTATGCTTCAAATGGAGACGCTCCAGTTGTTTGATACAGTGATGACAAGTTTACCTCGTGACATGATGAATATGTCAAAGTTAAAAAGAATCGGGTTAGCTTGCCATCAGAATCGGGTTAGAGTTTGGTGAGAAAGGGACATTTTCTTTGTTGGAGATATTTTAGTTGGTTGCTTTAAATGAATTAAAGGAGCCCCTAACACTAATTGCAGAGGAGGATGTGATGCCTTACTTAAGATATTCACCATCATGAAATATGAAGCATTAAAGATGTTGCTAGAAAATTATTTACATCTCAAAGCATTCCAAAAATTAAGAGTGTATGGTTGTTTTATGGTATTGAAGAATTTAGAAAACATCAAAATAATAAACACAAAAATATAATTGGTAACAATGTCTACTACAAATATGAAGGAAATTATAAAAAAATATAACCAAATCATAGATAAAGCTAAAAGTTGGTGCTATGGTGAAATTTGATACAATGAGAAAATTTTACAAAAGTATGACCAAATGACAAATAAAGCTGAAAGTTAGTGCTATGATGAAATTTGGTCCAATGATCTTTCCTTTTTCTTGAGAGATCTTTATAAACCTTTGTAAAAATTTATGATTAATGTCTTCATGTTCAATATTTTGTAATTAATGTTTTGTTCATTCTCATTTGTAATTAATATATTGTTTTATTTAAAAAAAAAACTTTATTACAAGCATTTCCTTTCAATATAAAATGCAATATAATACAATATTCAATTATTTTAGTTTTCTTTCATATTTATTAAATTTATTATTTTTTTAAATTAAAATTTAATGAAGAATTAAAAAAATATTATGTATTTCCAATACATTTAAAAAAAAATGTTTTTCTATTTTATCTAATATCTTTTAAGATCCACCTTAATTTTTAATTTATCTAAAAAAAATTAAAGTTCAAATTTTTTAGTTGGTATATAAATTTAAAAAAAAAGTTTATCCCGGAGAAAAAAATTATCCCCTATAAAAATATCAAGCATGGAAAACCACCAAGAGTGACACTTTTTCTTGAGATTCTACTGTTGTGTTTTACCATCATAAAACAAATAAAAGGGCAGGTGTTTTTCAATGATTTTTTCTGGAGTGAGCTAAAATGCTAAGAATCTGTTGTGTTTTACCATCATAAAACAAATAAAAGGGCAGTGTTTTTCAATGATTTTTTTTGGAGTGAGCTAAAATGCTAAGAATCTAGAGTAACAAATTCCATATAAACACATGTGATTTATAAATATAAATATGTGGAGGGCAATTTATAAATCTCTCATTTTCTATGGACTTATTACGCCGAAAGGCGTATACCTATTGGAGATGGACACAATTAATCATCTTTTAATCTTAAATTATAATTTGATGGCTACACATTGAAGATGTCGGTATATTCTTATCGTCCTCCAAAATCAATGAGTCAGATTTATTGTTGATAACTTCCTTGCATTTATGAATGCATCAGTTAACCTGTTTACTTTTTAACATTTACCTAATCATATTAAGAAATTACTGTAACATCATAAGGTTGCCACGTTTAAATAATTAACCTTTGAGATTACCATGTTTAGCAATTTAGCAGACACTCCTTCAACTTCATTCTTGAAAATTACACGTATTAGACAAGCCACGTTTCCATGCTATCACAGATTTAATCAATTGTCCGCGCATTTCCTCTACCTCGGATTTCCTCATCTTTAAGCCTTTCAGCGTTCACCAGCCGCGAGTTAGCGGCTGTGCTAGTCTATAGTAAATGTAAAAAGACAATTGGATGAAGGAGTTCCCTGGTCATAGTTTGCCTGGATTAGACCCATATGTCTTTATATTCATGAAACCTAGATGGTGTCCGTACAATTGGTGACGTGTCCTCCTGCACATCTAACGTGTTCCTTCTACACAACAGTATGCATTAACCTAGATTCAAACTCCCGAGGGACTCCACTTAGTTTAGCTAGGTACGGGGGGACTCACAATTGTTGAAGTTGGTTATTGTTAGGGTTTTTGGTAGGTCTTTCTACAAATCCATGGTAGTTATGGTGATACCTTTGGAGGTTTGATGATTTTATCTTCTCGATGGCGCTAAAATGGTGGGACCTGTTAGGTCTCTCTATTTTGGTGAGTATTTTTTGTGTTTTAGTTGTCATTTGACGGGGCTTTTGGGGATTATTTCTTAGATAGGGTAGCATTGGGTCTTCACCTGGAGGTTTTGACTTTATATGGTGGTTTAACCTAACTTTGGTGATTATTTGGTGGGGTTTTTCCATTGGATTACTTACTTAGTACGCTCCACTTGCCATAGGCGTAACCTGTCTTAAATTTTGATAAGATCTGAGTTATGACTGCATGCCATTTCAGATTGGTGGTTTTTAACGAAATTTACTACAAGCTTTAACTTCGCCCTTTGGTTAGTGGTTTTCCTCAGTGTTCAAACCCGAGTTGCCCTTAGTGGCAGTTTGGTGGCACTTCTTTGTTTGGTCCAACTACCTCCATGACAAAAGCAACCATCAAAGCACTCATGAGTGCAGTCGACGAGGTAGCCTGGGAACATGCAGGCTTGTTTAATGTACCTGACAAGCCTTTAACTGCCCAGCGACCAGCTATTGAACCCTCTTCTGTGTTAATGAAGAAAACATTGAAGTCATTTCCCTCCTCCTCTGTGGATAGAGTTGTTGGAGTGAGGTCGTTTCCTGAGCCTTATGGTCATACAACTACAGAGTGCGTTGTATCAAACGATGCTTCAAATCTATGGGGTGGTGGAGAGACATTTTCGGCGGGTCAGAGGCATACCCCTAAGAGACAGTTTAATAAGAAGTTGTGGTTGCCTAACCGGGCACGACGGAAAATGGTGTTGGGTGATGATTCGGGTCTGGAGGAAGCGGTGAACTTGGCTTTGACTGTGCTGGTGGGTATATTCTTTTATCGTTCGCGTTGCTTCACTCCTTTGCTTAGCTGGATGAAGGTGAACTGGTCACCTCTATTAGGATATACACCTGAGTTATTTTTCCTTCCGTGTGGCTGGTTCGGTTTAAGTTTTCACTTGACAGAGGATGTGGAAAAAATCTTGGGTAGGATTTGGCCTTTTGAAGGTAGGAGCTTGATGCTTAAGAAGTGGAGGATCTCTTTCGATCCAACGCAGAACTATTTCCGTTTCAGACATCTATGGATCTTGCTTCCGGGGCTGCCATTAAATTTGTGGAATAAAAGGAACCATGTCAACACACTGTGAAGAAAAACGACGATGAAGAGCTAGGTTAGGGTTAGGGTTTCTATTGTTCTACTACACCTGACCGCCCCTGTAGGGGCTTCATGCCTTTGAACGAGGGAGGACCGTGAGGCCCCTCCTACTGCGAAGCAACGATGAAAGGAAACAATGGGGGAGGCTCCAGGCGCCCCACTTTCGAGCCTCCTCCTAATCTTCGCTCACAGTTATTAGCCGAGGGAACATTCAAGGACAAATAAATGGATATAGACTCAGGGAAAACACCGATATCAACAAGTGCGTCGCAGCCATGGCTACTGGAAAAATGCATTCCCTAAGCACCACAAGCCCCGAAATACATCATCATCACACCCTGCATCGAGGAATAGAAGCAATATATGAGAGATTATGCCTTAGTGGGAAATTTTTTAGGGCTCTGGCCCTCGGAACGTGACCTAATTAAATGGATACATCAATGGTGGAAGCCGAAGGGACACTACAATCTACAATTGGGTTCCAAGGGTTTCTTCACCATTATCCTGCATAACCTAGAAGACATGAATCACATCTTCGACGGAGGGCCATATTTTTTCAACTCAACGAGACTCTTCTTGAGGTTTTGGACAGAGAAATTTAGCCCTGAAATGGAAGACTTTGCACATGCCCCAGTATGGATCAAACTATACTCCTTGCCACAAGAGTTCTGGTTGGAAGAGGTACTGGCCAGCATAGGCAACACCATCGGAGTTTATGTCAAATCCTTGGAGGCCACGAAACAAAGAAGATACACCTCCTAAGGGCACATCTGCGTTTACCTGAGTATAGCCAAGCTGCTCCCAGGATCTATTGCCCTAGAATATCATGATGAGGATTGGCTGCAAACTATTGACTATGAACACATTCCGTTCCGATACAGAAAATGTCATGAGCACAAGCATCTCTTCAGGGACTGCCCCCTCAATGAAACAAACAAAGATGGTAATCTAGATGCCAGCAAAAACAAAGATGGCTTTGTTCAGGTGCCCAAGAAGCGCAAACAAGGCGGATGAAAGTAGTCATCCCAGGCAAACAAAGATCCGACCACCAACAATCAATATGAGATTCTGCAAAATCAACTGTAGAATTCATCAACCTCACAGGCTTCGCCGACAGAGAAAGCACCCCAACAAATAGGAAAAGAGAAAGCAAGAGAAGCCCTAGATCTGAACCTATCGACTTCCCCAACCTGCTCCAACACTAAAACTGGGGATCAAACAGAACTAGAGGATGGAGATGTTGAGATGGACCTCGACAAGAAAGAACTGGCGGGGGTTGATTTGGAGCATCTGGAACACGCTTATCGGCACCAAAAACTCTACACCATACCCCCAGATCAACTCAGAAAAGTCCACAAGGTCTTCCTCAAATCCTTAGTAGGATCCACTGCCAGATCCACCGTGGGATTGGGAATACAAGGAAATACACAGAAGGAACAATGCAAGCCTCGGAAGGATGAAAAGAAAAGAGGAAGGAAATCGACGAGCAAGCTCATACAAGAGATAGGTCACTTCATGGTGAACTTCGGTAAGGTCCATCTCATCTCGGACAACTTCCCCCCCCTCCCCTCCCCTTCCTCATCATGAAGATCATTTCCTGGAATATACGAGGTCTCAATGGTCGTAGTAAGCAAAAGCTGCTACGAGATCTGATCATAGCAGAGAAACCAGACATTATGATGCTCCAAGAAACAAAGTGTGCCACTGAAGACATGGACAAGCTTCTCCCCTATTGCTGGAAGCAAGGGAAAGTGGCATCCATGACAACCATAGGTACAGTCGGGGGTTTAGCTTACTCTAGAATCCCAGCTCAGTCACTATGGAATTTTTTTTTACAACCAAATGGTCCATCTCAGTAGCCTACCGGCTCATTGGTTCCAACAAACCAGGCTACCTCACAAATGTCTATGGACTGACCATCTCTAGGGATAAGCAAGCCTTCCTTCGAAATCTGGAGTACCTGGATACCCTAACCGGTGAGAACAGATGGATTTTAGGAGGGGACTTCAACATGATTCACAATCTGGATGAGAAAAGGGGAGGAACAAGGTGCCTGGAACCAGAATCTGGAGACTTTCAAAATCTCATAGACAACTCAAACCTCATTGACTTAGAAACCTCCAATGGCACCTTCACTTGGACAAACCGACAAACCAGAACTCATCAAATAGCTTGTAGGCTGGATCGCTTCCTCTCTCGGACTCCCTTATGTTGGAAGGCACAACTCTGGAGGTGAGCATACTGGATATTCATGGATCAGACCACTAGCCTATCCAGCTATGGCTGGACGTACCGACCACACCGGGCCGAAAACCCTTCAGGTTGGAAAAGTTCTGGCTCAGTCACCCATACTTTCAACAAAAGGTCCATTCGTGGTGGAGGGAGGTGGTGGTACCTTACGGCTCCAAGATGTACCGCTTCCAGCGAAAGCTTAAAAACTTCAAGCAACAACTCAAAATCTGGAACAAACACACCTTTAGCAACATCTTCGAGGCCCAAAAGAAACTAACAGATCAAATGAGCACTGTACAAAGACAAATCCAGAAGCAAGGGCTCTCTAAAGACCTCAAGGCACAGGAAGCAACAATAGGCCAACAACTGAAAGAAAGGAAAGCCCAAGAAGAGAACCTGTGGCGATAAAAATTTCGCATCCATTGGCTCAAGGAGGGCGACCGAAAGACCAAGTTTTTCCACAGGTCCACCCTTCAATGACGACACACCAATTGCATCACACAGTCAATTTCCAACAATGGTCAAATCATTCAATCCCATGAGGACCTGGAGGAGGAACTGGTGGCCTATTATAAAGATCTCTTGATAGAACCTCAACAGAATAGATCTCAATCCATCACCAAGGTCATGCAACACATACCCACCTTAATCACGCAGGAACAAAATGATGCCATGCTCCGGCCCATCACTCTCGAGGAAGTCGATCAGGCACTACAGGACACCCCCAAAGGGAAGGCCCCGAGACCGGATGGCTTTACCAGCGACTTCTTCCATCACTGCTGGCAAATGATCAAGGAGGAGGTATGGGAAATCATCGAAGACTCCAGAATCTCAGGGCAGGTTCTCCCGACCCTCAATGCAACTTTCCTCACCCTTATTCCCAAAGAGGAGCACGTTAATCATCCTAAGCAATTCAAGCCAATCGCTCTCTACAACGTCATCTACAAGCTTCTAACCAAGGTGATCGCAAGAAGACTCAAGTCTATCCTACCCCTGATCATTTCATCAGAGCAATTGGGTTACGTGGAAGGCAGGAAAATTCTGGACAGTGTCATCTTAGCGCACAAAGTGATACACTCCTTGCAGAAGACCCGCACCCCAGGTATGCTCTTAAAACTGGATCTTTCCAAATCTTTTGACAAGTTAAGTTGGGAATACATGTGTGCGATGCTCCTTGCCTTTGGATTTGACCCCTCCTGGGTCGATTGGATCTTGAACCTCACCTCCTCTACCTTCTTTTCAATATTGGTCAATGGGGTCCCTTCTCGTCCCTTCTCCCCTTCCAGAGGAATCAGACAAGGTGATCCTCTTTCCCCTTTCCTTTTTATTATCATGGTAGAAGGTCTCAGTCGCTCCATTCAGGCTGCCATAGCAAATAAAGCATTGGCAAGCCTCCCTCTGCATGACATCTCTCCTCCGATATCTCACAACTAATTTGTTGATGATACTCTGATGATGGGATCCCCTACAGTCTCGGAGGTCCACTCCTTTCTCTCCATCCTTCAAACTTTCTGTAATGCCTAGGGCCTCGACATTAACAAAGACAAGTCCCAGATCTTTTTCTTCAATACCTCGACTTTGATTCAGCGCCACATCTCTGAAATCCTGGGTTTCACCCGAAGCTCCCTTCCATCCAAGTACCTTGGTATCCCCCTGTTGGACAATGCCCTCAGGAACAGTTCATGGGAACACCTCCTCTCCTCCTTCTCAAAGAGACTCACCTCTTGGACCTATCGAGCTCTCAATCTCCCCAACCACCTCATTCTCCTCAAGGTCGTGCTTCAAGCCTTGCCTATTTATACCTTCTCATCCCTCGTTGCCCCTAACTTTGTCCTTAATTATATCAAAACCTTGTAGAGGAATTTTCTTTGGCAAGGCCTCAAAATAGGGAAAAAACTGGCACTGATCAGTTGGGATAAGCTCTGCAGACCCAAAGCTCAAGGGGGGCTGGGATTAAGGGACCCCTCAACCATGAACAAAATCTTGAGCGCTAAGATTTGGTGGAGATGGTTAAAAAGGCCTCAAGACCTCTGGGCCAAGCTCTGGAGAAGAAAATACACTCCTAACACGACAGAGAGAAACCTAATTAGATGGAATGGAGACAAGCCATGCTCCCTAATTTGGGCGGCAACCAAGCAGAATCGACATATTGTAATCAATCACGCCTTCTGGGAAATTAGAAATGGTCAAACAACCCTTTTCTGGAAAGATTCATGGTAGCAGTTACCTATTTTGGAGCATGAAGCCTGTGCTGACACCTTCAGCACCCCAGCCATGCAGGCAGGACTGACAAAAGTGGCTGACTACTAGAAGGACAACCCAACGGAAGCCACCTGGAGATGTTGGAAATCAACGGGAGGAGATCTACATATGGAGGTACAGGTGGACCTTCAACCCTAGCTCAACACAATCAATGAGAGGAAAATCCCCATTATGACAGGCGATGACATCTTAGGATCAGGGCACTCACCAAAGGACACCTTCAAGATATAAGAGGCCTATGCCATTAAAACATACTCAAATCTTTTTCCTCCAAGGAAAGCGTGGAACAAAATCTGGTCCCTAAAACATTGGCCAAAAGTCAATCTTTTCCTTTGGTTGGTCATGCATGCAAACATTCTCACCTGGGATAACCTAATTAAAAGGGGGTTTGTTGGCCCATCCATCTGCATGCTCTGTGGGGAAGAGGCAGAAACAATGAATCATCTCCTTAACACCTGCCCCTATACCACTCAATTCTGGGATCAATGCACGATAATCATGCATACTTCAGACCGTAAAAGGGACAACATCAATGTCACCATTGAAGAATGGAGAGATGTGGCTTTTCAATCACCTATTCTCAACTGCATTTGGCAACTACTCCCAGGATTCATCCTCTGGCAAATCTGGAAGGAAAGAAACAGAAGGATCTTCAGGAATGACCAGCTCCCCTAGCACCACTATTGGAATCAAAGCGACCGCAACATTCTGGAAACAATCAGGCTACAACATTGGACTGAAACGGACCTAAACTGCCCAATTCAGGAGAAAAGCATCTTGCGGCATTGGAATTTCAACCATGTTCAAGGCCCGCCCCTCCCCCCTCTGAATCAACCCTTATGAGGCAACCCCACACACTGGTTCCCCCCTCTGGATGGCTTTATCAAACTCAACTTCGATGGAGCATCTAAGGGTAATCCCGAGGTGGCAGGATTTGGAGCGGTTTTCCGAGACCACCTGGGAAACATTCTTCTCATCAACGTGGGAAACTTAGGCCATACCACGAACAATGCTACAGAGTTATGGGGGCTTACCAGAGGCTTGCAATTGGAAATTGAGCACAACTTCACCAAGCTGATTGTGGAAGGAGACTCGCTAATCATCATCAATCTCTTTGGGAAAATCCTGAATGGAGCTGATCCAGAGAGAATCTCACCCTGCTGGAGACTTTCTCATGTACTGACGACAATTGTGAACCTCATCCAACCCAATTAGGCCTTCATCCCCTCTCACGTAAGGAGAAAGGTGAATCAGGTTGCCGATGAGTTGGCTAATGTTGGTACAAACTGGGAAGGATCGGAGCTCCTCTACCAAACCTCCACCAATCCGTCTCATCCCATCCTCTAGCAGTGCAAGGAGAAAGCTACAACCATTGACAGTTCCCCGGATGGGGTGCTAGTGTGGGACAGATGGCATCCGGAGGAGGCGCGAAGTGGCCAGCATGGAGATGGCCATGTGACTGGAGCGTGGCACACCATCCCGCCACCCCCATGCATTTAAGCCTCTCTCACGGTGGTCGAGGCACCATTACTCTTGGTGCGCCTGGCCACATCTTGCTGTCCTTTCTATGGCACAACACCATGAAGTTGTATTTACTCTGTGCGTGCACCTTCGCCTCCTTCTGTTGCCTCGATGCCATGCCTCCTGCCAGTTGCATTTGCAGAAGTTCCCTCCCTTCCCTAAGCTCCCCTGCAACCCACATTACTTCCAGCTCCACCTCCATTACCTGTGGTTCCTCCCTGTGCCTGATTTCTCCCTCAGTGTCACTAGAATTCCAAGGCAAAGAGGAAAATCAAGGCGTGGATCGGCCTAGCAGCCAAGCCGGCCGTAGGTGGTTCTCAGTCCGCCGCCTGCACCATCCCCTAACTCATCGGCTTCTTCATCCTCACACTCCTCTCTGTCACAATCAAGACAAGGGCCTAGTGACCTTTCGGTCCCCCTCCGCTACCTGGCTGGAATGGTTGGCCCTCTCCGACAATTCATTGGGTTTCCACCTAGGGCTCTCCTTTGATTTGGCCTCATCCTCGGTGCCGCCTCCTATAGTCCCACCAAATTCACCGGTGAGCGCACCTAGCTAGCAAGAGAAATCCTTCAGTTGGCCTCACCTGAGAGCGATACCAATCCTCCAGGGACCGCAGCCAGGGCCGCACTCCTTCTTAGACTCAGTACCAGACTCACAATTACAGGACAACCTTGCTATCCTGCAAGGTCTAGTCTTTTAGCTGTGACAAGGCATGGACGACCTTCAATTTCAACTGTAAGTCTTGGACGGAAAGGCCTTTGCACTCCTGCAGATTCTCTCCACTCTGCAGGGAGTCTTCCACTCTACACCGGGAGCAGGCAAAGCTACAACGAAAGCATACAGAGGTGACTCAGGGGATGGCGAAGCAGATGCTACAGGGGTTGGCGACGAAGATGCTTTGGGCTTGGCCATGCACGTGGCCATGGATGAGGGAGGAACACCCATTGAAGAAGAAGTGTCTGGCGATGACGTCAATGAAGGAATGACCAT
The DNA here is from genome assembly GCA_009831015.1 of Picea engelmannii. Taxonomy (NCBI): domain Eukaryota; kingdom Viridiplantae; phylum Streptophyta; class Pinopsida; order Pinales; family Pinaceae; genus Picea; species Picea engelmannii. The sequence continues at coordinate 450,417 of ML798562.1, read as the reverse complement.
GCATGAGGCCATGGAAGAGGGTGGCACATTGGCCGAAGCCAGAAGGGAGGGGAGCGACGTGAGCGCTGCCATGCACGAGCACATGGAATGGGGGGGGGACAATCGTCGAAGAAGAAATTGTGGACCTGACGACCTTCACCACCTATGAGTTCACATGGTCATGTTTCAGGCCAACTACATGACCAACACAGGTGTCCTCATGTCACTTTAGCCTAGTGTTTGACTTCTTTTGCCTCATGGAGGCCAGGACTAGGATTAATTTTTTGTTTAGAGGTTTAAGTTTATGATGTTTAAGTTTTATCTCTTATAAGACTGGTAGCATAAAATTTTGACTTTACTTTTACCGGCTGGCTGAACTGGTCTCCCCTTAGGGTAGTTCAGTTACTACAGTCCGAAACTTTGATGACTTTTGTAACTCTGGTTTCTTGAAGGAATTTTATACAACTCTTACTTACAAAATAAAATAAAATTGTGGAATAAAAAAGCGTTAATGGCCATTGGAAATTCTTTGGGACGCTTTATTTGTGTGGATGATAATGCTTTGTGTGTGTCGGAACGAAAACTAGGTAGGATTTTGGTGGAAGTTGATATACATTGTGGTCTGTTGGAAACATTGGACATTCAGTGGCGGGATCAATATTTTTCACAGAGAATCGATTACTTGGGGTTATCGTTCTGTTGTACCCTCTGCAGAAATATTGGACACCTGAGGAACTCTTGTCAGGGCTATGAGGAGGAGGAAGAATCAGAGAATTCCTGTCTCTGGAAAATGCCAAGAGTTGATTCGCCAGAATTTGTCTCAGCTACTCGAGCAATACCTTGCCCTATCTCCTCGGACTCTCCTCAGACTCGGGTTCAGACACTCTTACAGGTAAGTTAAAAGTTCATTGTCATAGTATTTTTAATACTCTCACTTCTTTGGAAAAGCTCGCGTTGGATGCATCATCTCATTTTGGGACTGAGTCTGTTAGCTCTCCATGTGACCCTACTTCAGCTTCCTTGCTTGTTTCCGAGTCTTTTGAGCACCATTTGACACCTGGGATGGGTTCTGCGCCCGTGAGAGATCTCTCATTTACTTCGAGGGTAGTCAAACCTGCTTACGACTCGGTAAGGGCCCACTCTACTTGTTCAGAACCCAGGGGGTGTCTCTCAGTATCTGTTAATCCTTCAGTTGATGTGGGGGCTACCTTTTCTAAATCCCAAGCAACATAAGAGATCACAGGGTTGGGGGAAGACATGGGGGGGATTGAGCCCTACTTACTCTCTGGTTATCGGGAGGCTGACCTAGGTGAATGTTCACTTGGGGAGACACTGGAGTCTTTAGCTCCTCCTATTCGGGAGGTCGATACCACAGTGCCGCTCACTACTTATCAAGGTAACAGTATCTTTCCCTTGCCATGATATACTGATTTAGTGAACCTTTCAGAACTCCGTTGTGGGGGAGTAGGCTCTAGTTATTCTTGGTCTAAAGGGTTGGGATTTGAGACTTCCCTGATTAAGATGAGAAGTGCCCAAAAGCAGGCTATTCTCTTGGTGTCTGGACCTGTTGTAAACACTCCTTCTGCTACAGACTCTAGGGTGCTTAGAGGCATGAAAGCCCTTGCTCGAGCTAGATCATGATCCTGTTGTCCTTAAATATTTGTGGGGTGGGAGGGACCCTCAAACAAGCCTCCATGCACAGAGTTTGTAGAAAAGTTAAGCCGGATGTGATATTATTACAAGAGACACTCGTAGATGAGGAAAAGGCTCGTTTCTTCATGCTGAAATTTGTTCCTAGTTGGTGTACTTGCACGGTCAATTTTGTTGGAAATTCAGGTGGGCTCCTGGTAGCATGGGACCCAAATAAGTTCATGTTGGTTCCTTCACTGTGTAGTGGGGGTATTCTTCTTAAAGGCATCTTACTTGAAAACAAACAGAACATTTGTATTTTAAATGTTTATGGGCCCTATGTTGAGAGAAATATTTTTTGGGATCGGGTGGCTATGGGGGGTTTACTGGACTCTAAGAATCTGATTCTTGCAGGTGACTTAAATTTTACTTTAGGAGCTGATGAAGTCTGGGGTGCGACAACACAGTTGGACAAACTTGTTTTTTATTTCAAGAGTATGATGCTGGATCATCATTTGATTGACTTGTTACCGGACGAGATTGTTCCTACCTGGAAGAATGGTAGAAGTGGCAGGGACAATATTTCAAAGTGTCTGGACTGAGTACTTGTCTCAGATAGCCTTCTAAATGCTGTGAGTAGGTTTCGGTCTTGAGTGGACCATCCTTTTGTCTCGGATCATGCACCGGTGGTAGTTCAGTTCGACTTTCAACTTTTTCCGATGGCCTATCCTTTTAAATTAAATCCTTCTTGGTTGAGTGAGGTGGACTTCGCGCCTATTGTATGTGATGTTTGGTGGGATCCTGCCTTTTTAGTGGAAACTGATGTTCAGATCAGATTTGTTTAGAAGCTGAAATTTTTAAAATCCCAGATCAAATCTTGGGCGCGGATTAGATGGTCTGAACAACAAAAAAGACTATCTTCTCTTGAAGATGAGATTAGGGTTACTCCAACAAATTTACCAAGGTCTAGGCTTTACCCTCTCATTGATTGCAGATTGAAGTCTTTGGAGACTGAATGCAACCATCTTCTTCTCATCGAGGAAGAACATTGGTGACAAAGAAGTCATGCAGTTTGGTTAAAATGTGGCGACCATAATACAAAGTGCTTTCATAGAGTCTCTAGTGCGAAGAGGAATCAAAAAAATCTATGGAGATATGGGATGATCAGGGGCAGGAACATAGAGGTCAAGAAGCTCTTAAGGCTGAGGCAAACAAATTTTTCAAAAAGTTATTTATTAAGGATCCTCATATCTCTCCCGCAGATCAATTGAATCTAGTTCAATTGTTTCCTCATTTTATTTCCGTCGAGGATTCTACTCTCATTGATAGACCGATCACTAAACAGGAAATTTTGGATACTTTGAAACTCTTCGCAATTGACAAAAGTCTAGGCCTGGACGGATGCACAGTTGAGTTTTATAAGAAACTTTTTGATGTTGTGGGAGATGACCTTGTGGACTTAGTTGAAGACACAAGGACTCGAGGGAGGATCAAAAGTTCCTTAAATTCTACTTTCTTAGCGCTAATCCCAAAGGAGAATAATCCTCGGACCTTTTGGGATTATAGACCAATTGTGCTTTGCAATATTTGCTACAATATGATTTCTAAGGTTATTGCAAATAGGATAAAACCTATACTTTCGAGGGAGCTTTCATGTGAACAACTTGGGTTCTTAAAGGGCAGGGAAATTCTGGACGCCATTGGTACAACGGAAGAATGTATTCATAGTATTAAAGCTAGAAAACAAAAATCCTTGATTCTCAAGTTGGATCTTAGGAAAGCATATGACTGTGTCAACTGGGATTTCCTTTGTATGATACTTGTTCAAACGGGTTTCAGTGTTCATTCTATAAATTGGATTATGAGCTATGTGGTTAGCTCCTCTTTTTCGGTTCTGATCAATGGAGAGGCCTCTCCTTCCTTCAATAGTGAACGAGGATTGTGCCAAGGTTTTCCTCTCTCACCATTGCTCTTCATTCTTTTTAGGGAAAGCATCAACCTCCTTTTAAAAAAGGGTCAAGCGAAAGGCAACATAACAGGTGTTAAGGTTTCCAAAATTATTAAAATTCTTCATCTTATTTTTTTTCATGATGTTCTTATCATGTCTAAGGCTTCTCTGGATGAATGGTAGGTGATAAAATCATTGCTCGATCTGTTCTGTTGTGCTTCGGGATTAAAAATTAGTCCACAAAAATCGACTTTTCATTTCTCTAGGATCCATGGAGTAATTCTAGAGCAGTTCAGGACTATGTTTTCTTTTAATTTTGTGGAGATGTCTGTGGGTTTTCGCTACTTAGGGTAATTTCTTAAAGCGGAGAAGAGTAACTTTGAAGATTGGAGATGGCTTATCGTAAAATTTGAAAAAAGGATCAAACAGTGGTGCAATCGATGACTGACACTTGGTGAAATATTTACACTTGCTAAATCGGTTCTTGAAACTCAGTCTATCTATTGGATGGCCCTGGCGGCGGTTCCAACCTCCGTCCTCTCTAGGATCCGTATGCTTATATTTGATTTCCTCTAGTCGGGGGGTGGAAAGACATAGGGAACACATCTTTGTAGCTGGGAGACGATAGCAAAGCCGAAAAACCTGTGTGGATGGGGTCTCTGGAATATTTTCGTTTTTAATCGTGCTCTTGCAACAAACTCTTTATGGAAAGTTTTGTTTAAGGAAAGCATTTGGAAACAAGTGGTCAAGGATAAATATTTTTCTTATTTTTCTGTGGCAACTTGGCTTCGGTCGGCTTCGTCTATTCAATCTGTAGCTTCACAGATTTGGAAAAATTTGCTGAAATCTTTACCTATCATCACCCAGTGGATTAGCTGGAATCCTGGGAATGGTTCCTCAATATTAATTGGTTTGGATAAAATCTCGGGGATAGGCAATCCTTCCTTATTATCTCCAGAACTTTGTGAGGCTCTTAAGGTGAAAAACATTTGTTACCTTTATCAAGCTTCGACTCAAGCCTCGTTGGGTTTCGTTACCAACCAATGGAAATATAGTGGCGACTTAGAGCTCACGAGAAATCTGGCAGTTGAATGGTTTGATTACTCTAAGGCTCTCATTCTTTCAGGGATTCAACTTCATTCTAAAGAGGACTCACTTATTTGGACAGGTGGTGATCATTTGGGTGTTATCTATGTTAAAAACGTTTACAATGCTTTAGCAAAGGATTATTGGTCGACTCTTATTACAAGATGGCGAAGACAACTTTGGACCTGGGATATGGCACACAAGATAAAGCTTTTTTTATGGCTGGCGCTGGAGAATAAAATTCTTACCTGGGAAAATATTAGAAAAAGAGGTTGGGAAGGACCGAGTTTATGTTCCTTGTGTTTTAGGGATGAGGAGACAATTTTACATATTTTAGTAAGCTGTACCTTCTCTCAAAAAGTGTGGTCTTCTCTGTCTAAAATTTACAAATTTACTACAATTTGGGGAGGTAGCTCCGTAACTCTGTGTTATGAAAATTGGCTTAAGGCGGAGAAAGCTCGGAGTACTCTTCCTGCATTGACTTGTTGGTTTATTTGGTTGGCTAGGAACAAATGTATTTTTGAATCACGTACAACTATTGTTTAGGGAGTTGTTTATCAGATTCGAGGCATGTTGGATGCTACTAGTGCTCAAATTCCTCTCTCCCATTTTCCCAAAAGGAAAAAAAAACACCTGATCTTTCCATGCATAATATTTGTTGGTTTGATGGTGCTACACAAAACAATGGCACTCTTTGTGGAGCTGGAGGTATCATAAGTATCATAAGTACTGGGGGGAACACTTTCTATAGGTGGAATTTAAATTGGGGGATGGTAACAAATACCAGGTCTGATATTCTTGGTGTGTGGGCAAGCTTATCTTTAGCACTCAGACTTGGTATTGATCAGCTTCAGGTATTAGGGGATTCAAAGATAGTGGTGGATTGGTTAAATCATAAGTGTAATATTTATGTTACTTCACTCATGGGATGGATGGAGAGGATAAGGATCCTCATTACACTCTTCAGAGTTATTAGATTTGATCATATATATAGGGAAGAGAATGTGGAAGCATATACACTCTCAAAAAAATCCCTCCAGGTTCTGGAAGGGAGGATCCACTTCAACAAATGGCAGGACAGCCAAGAGGGCCCCCTTGTTTCACTGTGGCTTTATATATGATATAGCTAGTTCATGGGGAAGTCTTTGACTTCTTGGTGTTTTTTATTTATCTTTGGTACTTTTTGTAATTTGACATTAGTCATTTTGGACTGTCCAATGCATAATATTTGCAAATTTTTAACTATTTTCATAGGGATAGAGCATGATTAGTAAAATTTCTGAGTAATCTTCTAGAATCTTGTATTGAAACACAGTCAATATTTTTAGGAGGATTCTATCCTTAGTTGAAGGCCACTTCTGGGCATTGTATTTTGAACTCATGTACTCTTTTATGAGAACAACATATATTAAATATATATTGAGAAATTTTCTACTGAAAAAAAAAAAAACCTGGATTCAAACTAGAGACTGCATATACCTTTCAACGACGTACTTTTTGCACCTTCAGGAACAATTGCTCATTAATTTTATATATGATATTTTTCTTCTTATTATATAGATCCACATATACAAAAAAAAATTAAAATATATAACCTTAAAAATTCATCATGAGATATTTTCTATATCTTTAAAAGTTAATTTTGCATTGACCGTCACGTATTCAAATAATCTTAAATGTGTCTCCCTAGGTACAAATTTTTAATGATGTAGAAATTTAAAAGAAAGTTTAATCCTTGAGAAAGTTAATAGATACATTTTTAAAACTAGATATTGATTATTTAAAAAAAGGAAAACATATTTTATAAACAACATAAACTTTTATAAAATGAGATATTGATTTTTTTTTTTAATTGTAAAAAACAAACAATATTTTATAAACACATTTGATATAAGATGAATGATTTAATATTTAATATATGGAAAAAATGTTTAATTAATAATATTATTATTTTATTTTAATTAATTGATTTTCTATATAATTTTAATAATGTGAATTATTTTTTCCAGATGGGGTGAAACCTGGATGCCATGTCACGAACGACCCACCACACATGACCCTCCCTCGATTGCCTGATTTGGCACCTTGGCGACGTTCATTAAATCTCGACTTGCCCACTCCAACGATCATTCCTATAGCTGGCCTCTACCATGATCGTCACTCATGCGAATTTAATGTATCTCTCACTCCTACTGTGTCTTAACACCATTGTCCTCACCAGGAAGACCCATTACCTTGTTATTCCTTCCACTTTGCAAGCTATCTAGTTTTTCTATCTCTGTTCGCCACTCTCACCTAGCTATAGGTTTCTCTTCACAATCACGAGGGTCCCCTTCACCTCCCCCATCCTCAACCTTCGTCTCCACTAGTTCTTACTCATTCCTGGAGAGCGCGCAAGATCTCTTCGAGCTGGCTCTCACTCTGTTCTAGGTGGTCGCACCTCTACACTCTCTGTCGACTTGGTTTGTGTTGTGTTTTTCCTTGCCACTCCCTAATGGCTAATCACTCCTCCTCCCCTCCATTCGAAGTCGGATATTGCAAGCATGCCTTCACTCCCGTGACCACCTCTGCCATCGCCACCCATTTCCCCCACCCAAAAGCAACCTCTATATCTATTCCTACGCCCCCTCCTCACTCGTTTTTCATTGATGCTTACAGAGAAGTCATCATGGAGCCGCACTGAGATAATAACGAGCAGAAATTTCGCCAAGAGCTAATGGAGAAACTCCTGGAATGGCTTTTGGATTCGGGCGCGAAGAACCCTGCATAGAGACACAATGAAGATGAATTTCTCCAGGAAATAATGGCCCCCAAGTGACCGGATTCGTCCAGACATGCCTTCCCCTATAGATTTACCAACAAGTAATCTATCATGGACTGTTATTTTTTTCTTTTTATAGCTTTTGTCCGGCCTATAAAATTATGCATACATCTTTGCTGGTATATTTGTAGGCCCAAAATAGTTTTCTACGTTCTAAAATTTGTAACTATGTCAACTAGCAACAGTGACAACATGATTTTATGGAACTTTTATAACTGGTGTTGGGGTTGGTTTCCTTCTATGGAAGCCTCAACACCATTCTCTGGAACATCTTATGTAATTTTTGTCCATCAAAGGTAATACAAACAACTAGCTTACAAAAAAAAAATGTGAATTATTTTTCACAATATTATTTGAATTAAGATGTATAGCCTAAGTGGGCCTAATGGTTAAGAACAAGTTTTTCCTTCTTGGAGGTCATAGGTTCAAATCCAGAGGGGGGTAGGGTATGTATACCTCCATAAACTTTAGTAGTCAAATCATTGTGCGGAGGGGGTCCATTGTCCCACAAATGAAACGAAGAATTTGAAGTTTGTTAAGTTGATTGTCGTCATACCAGATAAAATAATAGAATAAATAGGTTTGTTTTTTTGGAATTTTCTCAATTTTATTTCAAGTTTTGCTAAATATTTTGCAAGCTTAAAATTGAAAATGATTTTTTCAAATTACCATATAGAATAGCTACAATGTTGAAAATGAATTTTTTATTATCCCAATCTCAAAGTTCCTTATTTATACACATATATTCAAAACCATAATAAAATTTTGGACCATGATTAGATCTTCTTGACCTTTTTGTTCCAATTTAAATGGGAATTGAAATTGATGTCTAAATATTTGTAATATAGTACCTCTTCAAGGTGTTATCACCATACAAAATTGGAGGATCAATTATTTTATTATATTTAATTAACATAATCTTGTTTTTATATGTGTGATTGTAATTGTGTTTTTTTTTTCTTTGTTTTTAAGAATCTCTGTGTGTATTGTTTTAATGTAAAAGATTTAAAACTCACATTTGGTATGAGATAAATTATTGGATTTAAGGGGACTCCTTTGTGGCTAAGGGTTTGGCTCGGGTTTGTGATAAACCTTGTTATAGTGGGAGCTCTGCGGTATCAATTCTTGTGGTAAAAATAAATGAGTTCAAAAATAGAGATACAAAAATTTAATGGGCAAATTTTTGAGTTGTGGAAGCTCAAGATGGAAGATTTGTTGGTAGAAAAATATCAACGGGTCATTATGGATCTAGGTACTACACCTACAGGAATGTCAACAAAATACTGGGAAAAGTTGGATCGGAAGGTGAAGACCACAATCCAGTTGTGTCTCTCAGATTCAGTATTACTGAAAGTGTCAGGGGAAGCTACATCCAAGGCATTATGAAATAAGTTAGGGGATTTGTATCAGTCTAAGTCCATGGTAAACAAATTTTTCCTACAGAAGAAGATTTACAACATGAGGATGAAAGATGGAGAATCAGTGAGAGGGCATCTAAACTCCTTCAATATTGTAGTAAGCTAGTTATTGTATGTTGATGTTAATATTTATGATGAAGATAAGTGTATCATTTTATTGTGCTATTTACTAGACTCATGGGATGGTCTGGTTGTGGCCATAGGTAGTAATGCAACTACTTTAAGTTTCAATGATGTGGTCTCATCCTTGTTGTCAGAGAAGATGAGGTGGAAAAACATGGAAATCCAGAGCATAGATGCCTTATTTGCAAGAGGACGCTCCCAGGAAAGAAATATAAGAAATAAGCCCTTGAGTGGGAGATCTAAATCTAATAGAAGATATAAATCTCCCATAAAATTTGTAAAGGTATTCTAGAGATGTGGAAAATAAGGGCATTACAAGAAATAATGTAGATCCAAAAGTGTTGAGAGAGGGAAGGGATCTGATGATGCCTCTTCTACAGAAGAAAAAAACTCTACAGATGAAGGAGGGGATGTGTACTTGGCTTCTTCAATCACACATGTAGATCATGAGGAATGGTTGGTTAACTTAGGTGCATCCCTTCATATGACTCCTCATAAGGAGTGGTTTTGTGAGTATGAAAGGTATGATGGGGGTGATTTTTTTCTAGGAGATGACTTGACAACCAAAATTGTAGGATGAGGAAAAGTCAAGTTGAAGCTCATGCATGGTAGGATTAGAACACTCTCTAGTGTCCTGCACATCCTAGGATTGGCCATGAATTTGATTTTTGTAAGAAAGATGGATGATTCAGGTGTAGAGAAGTGTTTGAAAAAGAAACTTGTAGGATGATTTCAGGATCAATGGTGTTGCTAAGGGGAGTTCGGATCGAAACTATTTATAAGCTGTTGGGAGTCACTATTAGTGATGGGTGCAACAATTCCATTGTTCCTGAGATTGGAGTTGAAGAAGGAAAAATTCCTACAGTCCCTAGAGAAAAGACTCTGTTGTGGCATCAAAGACTGGGACATATCAGAGAGAAGGGCCTTCGAGTACTACACTGTAAGGGTATGGTTGAAGGTATGTTCAATTTCTCTCTGGATTTTTATTTCTGTGAACATTGCTTGTATGAGAAGCAAAATCAGGTAAGATTCATGGTGCATAGTGATGTGTTTGGACCTATGTCAGTTCCATCATTGGGTAAATATGTGTACTATGGCTCATTCATAGATGATTTATCAAGTAATACATGGATTTATTTTCTCAAGAAGAAATTTTAAGTCTTTGACAAATTTAAATAGTTTAAGGTTCTTGTGGAAAATCAAACAGATAAGAAAATTAAGGTATTGAGGATGGATAATGGTGGAGAATTCTGCATTAATGAATTTGAGGAATTCTATAAAAAGTGTGGCATAGCAAGGAACAAGACTGCTCCATACACACCTCAACATAATGGAGTTGTAGAAAGGATGAACATGATGTTGATGGAAAAATAAAGGAGCATGCTCAGTGGTGTTGGGTTAGGATACGTATTCCGGGCAGAGGCACCGGATATTGCTTCTTACTTGGTAAATCGATCACCTTCATCAACATTGGATGACAAGACTCCACATGAGGTATGGACTAGAAAGAAACCATATCTTACACATCTAAGGGTGTTTGATTGTGATGCTTATGTACACGATCCAAAGGAATACATGAGTAAGATGGATAAAAAGGATGAAAAATGTATTTTTATTGGCTATAAATATGGTCTAAAAGGTTATAAGCTTTGGAACTCGGAAACAAAGAAGGTAGTGTATAGTCATAATGTGGTATTTAGAGAAATCAAATATGTTGTCAAACAATAATTCCTACAAAGGGAGGAAGAACCAAGGAAAACAAAGTTTGAATTGAAGGATAATGAATCAGACTCTACTGGAGAACAAGAATTACCGTATTGAGGAGATCAATTTGGGAAAGAAGGAAATCAAAAAGGTATACTCCACCTAATTTCCATTCAAAATTTGATTTGTTTATTACTGATGATGATACTATAACAGTTAGGGAGGCAATGGATTCATAGGATGAAAACCTTTGGAAAAAAACCATGGTTGAAGAAATGGCATTCTTGGACAAGAATGAGGTTTGGGATCTAGTGGAGTTGTTGACTAGAAGAACGACCATTGGCAGCAAATGGGTGTTTAAGAAGAAGTTGAATGTGAAAGGAAAAGTGGGGAAATACAAAGCTTGGGTAGTAGCAAAAGGTTAATCCCAGGTAGAGGGAGTTGACTTTGGTGAAATTTTTTCTCTTGTTTCCAAGTTAACCTCTATCAAATTTATTTTATCTATTTTTTCTACTTTTGATTTTGAAGTAGAACAGATGGATGTGAAGACAACATTCCTACATGGGGATCTAGAAGAAGAAATATGCATGAAGCATCCATTAGTCTTTACAGTGAAGGGAAATAAAGAGATGGTATGGAATTTGAAAAATTCCATGTATGGGTTAAAGCAATCACCAAGGATGTGGTATAAAAAATTTGATACTTATATATTGGGACTTGGCTTCACAAGGAGCAAAGTCGATCACTGTGTGTATTTAAACTTAGTAGGTGATCATCTTATTTATTTGGTATTGTATGTGGATGATATGAAATGACAAGGAAATTATCCAAGATGTGAAAACTCAATTGTCCTCTAAATTTGACATAAATATCTTGGTGATGAAAAATTTATTTTGAGCATGGAAATTAAAAGAGATTGAGAAAATTGGAAACTCTGGTTGAATCATAGAAAATATGTTGGGTCAATATTGCAGAGGTTTAATATCAAGGAATGTAGACCAGTCAAGGTCCCTATTCCGGTAGGTGTAAATGATCCGTATTATTTTCGGCACGAAATGAGAGCGGAGATATAATAAAGAAATGCACAGAGATATTACAGATATACATTAATACACGATTTCTATTAATCAGATAAATGTACAAAGACTGTAAAAATACAGAGTGAAAGACTCGCTAGAATGGTGGTAGCTTATTTCTGAGAAGAGATGTGACGGCTACTCGCATTCGCAAGAAGATGATTACAATGAGGCTCTGAAGGCCCTTTTACAATAAAAGGGAATGCCAAAAGTCCTAGACATCCAAAAACCTAACCCTGGGAGATGAAGCGCCAAAAGTCACGTGGGCCCCGTTTGGGTAAGTTGGTGCAGCAACTTCCCGGGGTCGTAACTTTTGCATACGATCTTCGTTTTAGGCGTATGATAGCTCATTGGAAAGATCTATCCGAGGCCTACAACACTCAAGACAAAATAGCATCATATATGGTATTTTGCGAGAGAAAAATACCCAAAAAAACATCGTTTAGGGCCTCAAAATGGCCCCGGAAGTTCAGGACCCGAAAAAACTGCTAAAAATAGTATATTACCAAAATTGCCAGAAACATGTTTTGGGCCAGTTGGAAAAGGTGGGTGGCCATCGATATCCACCTGGATCAGTAAAGTTATCTACAAATCAGTGTCCCAAGACATAGGAAGAGGAAGAGGACATGTCATGTGTTTTGTATTCTAGTGGGGTTGGAATTTTGATGTATGCAATGGATTGTACTAGATCAGACATTGCAATGTAGTGGGAGTTTCAAGCATGCATATTTCAAAACCAATAAAAGAGAATTGGATAACAATAAAGAGGGTTTTCAAGTATTTGCGTGGCACTAATAGTTATGGATTATGCTACCAAGGAAGACCAAGATTAGACAGATTGTTGGACATGCATGGATTTGTTGATGCATATTGGGCTAGAGATCTAGATTGCATAAGATATAAAAGTGAGTATGTGTTCAACCTATTTGGAGGATCAATCAGTTTGATGAGCAAAAGATAATATATAGTGGCACTCTCAACTACTTAAGCTAAATACATGGTAGCCACTCATGCAAGCAAGGAAGCAGTATGGTTACAGAGATTGTGTTCATGTATTGGGTTGGTAAAACAAGTTGTAAGGATATATTGTGACAATTAGAGTGTGATATTCCTGGCGAGAAACCCAACTTATCATTCTAAGATAAAACATATCGATGTTTAGTATCATTTTGTCAGAGACATGGTGAAGGTGGAAACTTTGAAGAATGTTGTAGATTCATTAACAAAATCTATGAGCACTGAGAATTTCTCTTGGTGTAGAGAATCAATGGGCATTTCTACCCTGGATTGTTGACATGAAATCTTGTGCCCCCTATATGCAAAGAAAACAACAAGTGGGAGAATGTAGTATAATTTGGGTCAATGGATTAGGAGTTTTAGATGTCATAGGATTTTTTATATATATATATATATTGTAAACAATGAAGTTGGATGACGATGAATAAGAATTAGAGGTGTGGCTCTAAACAAGTTGTTGGTTTTCCCGGTTTAGGTTTCTACGGTAAATCTCCATGTATATGTGTGATTGCAATGGTGTTCTTTTCTATTTTTAAGAATCTATGTGTGAATTTCATTACTATAAAATGTTTAAAACTTACATATCCATGTCAATCCTACATTTGATGAAAATAAACACTAGAAACCCTAACTACTAAAAAAAATACATCGTTGAAAATTAATCATGCTCGAAAAACTAAAACAAATGGAATACACCCTAAGTAAATAGTTGCTACATAAAAGGACCAAGATACTAATCTCTATTTGAGTGAATATTCCCCCCCTCTTCTTCTGGGAATTAAATAACTTTGTATATCTCCACATAATGCTTGAAAAAGTTTATGTTGTTTTTTAGTATCTGCCTCCTTTGAACATATACCATTTTCCAAATATTTGTACTCTACTAAAAATGTGTGACTATATTGAGGACTTAATTATTAAAAAAAATAAATTCTCTTTGTCTTTGCTCATGATTTTTATCTTTTTTATAAATTCAATAAAATACATATCTCTAACTCTATATCTACATCTCTATGTGCTTCAACTCTGGATTTGGAAACACAATTTCTCTTATTCTCTTCTCAAAATCACAAAGAATCATAAGAAAAATACATTTGTTTTTGTGCAATGGTAATATTACATGCTAGGATACATATCATTTTCTCTATTGGAGATTATTCCTAGGAATGACAATTTTTCTTCTTTGATACAATGGTTCGCTCCTTTATTTATAAGAAACTCAGTGTCTAATGAATATTTTGATAGTGGCGATATTCTATTTGATACATCAATTTGACTTCCTCTTAAACATGGAGAACGCTCCATGATTTCCTTGATACAACTACAATTGCTCGCTTTTTTTTCACTAAAGGCATTTTTTCTTTAATACAAAATTTCAGCTTCACTTTTCTATAGGAACCTGTGAATGATAAACACAATAATTTCTTCCAGACATTGACTTCTCTTATTTTTTTGAAATGGAAGTTATAGGGTTTGCAAAATTCGCTCTTCCCTGCAGACAAATCTCTTCTCTCTGTGGCTTCTTCCCATTTTTGGGTAAAAAACCCTTTCATATGTTTTTTGTCACACACTTCCTCACTAACTAGGGCACAATTCCTCTATGGTGGCTATCATTATTTTGACATACAACTTGATCTAGATTAATGGCAGGGTTCATATGGCCACTTCCTTCTTATATTGTGGCTCTTCTATATGACAACTATGTTTCCTTTTTAAAATAATAAAACCTTTCAACGCAATAACCAAATGATATAACAACTCTAAAATGTAGCTTGGCTCCTCTTTCAATACTCTCTTTCATTTCTTTACAACTCTCAATCTTCTCGCTCTAATACCATCTTATATTTCTAAATATGAAACAAATTTTGTAAACATTATTAGAAACAGACTCAATAGACTCATGTAAAAGACATTCTTTTATTACAATGAAGTCAATTGATACAACGGAGTTGATCCCCTTTTATATCATTGGTGAGATAGTTGTGCTACTATTACACTGTAACTACTTTGTTATCTAATTATCATTTTAATAGGCACTTATAAACCATGACTTTATTACATCAAATAGTCCTTATACTCTAACAACTGCCACCCTCAAGAGGTGGAGCTAGGGGTGAAGATGTACATTTGTTACAAATGCACATCTCATTCCAAAATCAACTATTATATATATATATCATGAAAGAAAGTAACGTGTGTGTGCACTCATCTTTATATATTTCATTAAATATACTTGTTTTTCTTTTGTACAAAAAAATATACTCATATTTATAAATTCTAATAAACATCTATTCTTCTTTTTTCTATTGGTAGTAAGGATAATCATCATTGGTTTCTATTTTCCAATGTGTATTGACTGATAATTGTTATTCAAGGAAAATCACACCACCTAAATAACCCGCTAGTGATCCATAAAGGGGAAAACTTTCACTCTTATGAGAGATCTACAAATCTTAGAAACATGTAACATGTTTCTAGATATCCAAGGAAAACTATTCTTAGACAATCATTAAGAATTGTAAGTCTTAATTTAAGACCATCCAATAAATAGATATATCTTTATAAATTTCAATAAATAAATCAATATAATGTTTTTTTTTAATAAAGAAATATGTGCTTCCTTTCCTTTTTAATGCAAAAAACTTATGGTAAACCTTAACTATCTATCAATATTTTTAATTTGTTTTTATTCATCTAATAATATATTGTTCTATTTAAAGAGTTTCTATTAAAAATATTTTGTTTCAAATAAATATAAATAAAATGACATATACTATAATATGACATCTATTAGAGAACGAGCTCATATCTTTGAGCCCAAGAAACATTGAGACCCTACATGACTACTTTTCCAAGTTCAACACTTTGCTTCAATGGGTTAAATCTTGTGGCATTTATTGGAAAGAGGAGGAACTTATCCTCTCAATTGTTTCAAAGCTAGGGCCTGAGTATTCCGTGTTTATTTATTCTTTCCACACTACAAGGATTTTTATGGGAAAATATTGGAAGATTCCCGCTATGGATGACTTCATAGAATCACTCATTCATGAGCAGAATAAGCTCAATCATATGGGGCTCTCAGAAGATCCAAGGCCCATTCACTTGTAGTGTAGGATGATAGCAAGAAGAACAAGCAAAAATCAAGGGATCTTGATCACATAGATGAAGAAAGCATTGAATCCTCTAAGGAGACATTGAACCCCAAGGGAGAAAATTCTAAGGAGAGAAAAAATTGCAACTACTGTAATATAGGGTTTTATTTTGAGATTTATTGTATGGTGAAGATATTGATCTTATGGTGAAAGTACTTCAACAACACACCTTGCAAATTTCATACCAAAAAGTGTCAAGAAAAAGACTGAAGACAAGCCACCAGAGGATCAAGCCAAGGATCATGTTATGACTACTATTTATTCATCACCTGAGAGATGGATCTTAGACTCTGGCACCTCTAACTATATGGTTGCATCCAAGCATTATTTTTCTTCCTTTGTACCTTGCACTAGACCTCCTATGTTGATGGGAGACAAAACACCTAGGAGAGTGTGCGAAGAAGGGAGTGTGGACATTGATTATGGAATATTTGAGAATGTGTTACATATTTTGAAGCTCTCCATGAATCTCCTCTCTATATACTAGATTGCATACTCAGGTACATGCAAGCGAGTTGAGTCCAGTCTGGATTTAGTGATAATTTCAGAGATGACAGATGGTTCTAGAGTTGCAATTAGGGAGGTGGATCATCATTCCAGGTTGTATACCTTTTCTCATTTTGTTCCTAAATATGATTATGTTACTGTTATAACACATGCAAATGAATAAAGTAGAGAAAAAATATATGACAAGTGTGAGGAAGGCCCCTTGCATGCACTCTAGGAGGAACTAGTTGCACCTTTTTCACCTCTTCCAAAGGTAGATCTTTGAGATGATTTTACACATTCTTTGGATTAGATTTCAGAATATAATTTAGAAGACCATTAGCATCCTATTTCATATCAAAATCACAAGCTAGGTAGGGCATACCATACTTTACAGGCAACTAGTGAGCTAGTGGGAGAAAATACCAAGTCATAGAGACCTAGTTATTAGTTTTTTGGTACTCCACAAGAACTCATTTCTATCATAAGAATGTACAATGCTCAACCAAAAGCCAAGGGATTCTCACATGATGGGATAGGATATATATAGGGATAGATATATGATCGGGTTGTTGATCTACAACACCATCCTTCTTCATAGCAACTGCATAGTAGACATAGTATGCATTATATTTTGATGGGGAGTTTTCTTCCCACTAGGTTTTCCCTCTTTACCTCTCCTTTGTCATATTATATTTTTCATAAGTTTTTTATACATGAGTACCTAACATGGCTGAAAATTTCTAGGAGTTATACATCATCCCTACTCCCAGGTTATGATTCAAGGGGGTGTTGGAGTATATGCACAACATTCCACTTTTCAAGGGACACCTATGTCTATATTTAGCCATTCCTAAAATTTAGGGTGTTGCCTATTTTTAGTAGTGCTAAACATATGGCATTGACTAGACAACTAATGTGCATTGTATGTGGATAACCAAGCCCCTTAGGAAGTGCAAAATTCCTTTATTATTTACAGAGTCAAACTTATCATTTACCACTTAGTGGTCACTCATGGTATTGATCCATGGTATTTACCCATGGTATTGATTAGTTAAAAATTGACTAAATCTAATTAGTGCATGCACAAAGAACCCCAACCTTACATGCATTTCTCACCAGAGAGTCTATATAATATACTCATGTCAAGCATTAATAAAAAATAAATACAAATTGGATTTTCCGCAATATTGTCTTTTTAACATTATTTCATTCTCCTCTCTTTTTCTTACAATT
Organism: Picea engelmannii; assembly: GCA_009831015.1. Taxonomy (NCBI): domain Eukaryota; kingdom Viridiplantae; phylum Streptophyta; class Pinopsida; order Pinales; family Pinaceae; genus Picea; species Picea engelmannii. Next base: position 432,742 of record ML798562.1, on the reverse strand, counting down.
TTGCTAGTGTAGTTTTTTTCTCGCAACTAGATCTTGGCATGTGCTTAAAATCCTACATGGGTTACTTTGTAATTTTATACGGGTCTAGTCAATAGGGAGACATCAACACTGTACCTTGTTTTCAATTTCTTTACATGTTTGGCTTCAACTTCAGCATGCCATATCTTTTGCATATGGTGTTTGATTGACCCTGTTCAAATTGCATTGGAAATATGTTGACGAGATATTCAATGTGCAGACATTTTCAGTATAAATTGAGACCATTTTATTGGATATATTGTGGGATTCAATTATCAAACTAAAATACAATCCCTAAACACAAATGCATCTTGGTTCCACACCAAGAATGGTTCTTAGGGAATGTTCAGGGTTCATTAACATTCTACTGAGATATGATCACCATGAGTAGGTTTTATGCACATAAATGGGTCTTGAGGCTTAAACATGGGTGGGGGTAAGAGAAGAAGGTGGTAAATTGCTTCAAATTCCCACCACCACCCTCATCCTAATGAAATTCCCATCCCTACCTATACCCCCACCTCTTCCCTCATTAAAAGGATACCTTCACCCCCACCCTCCTTTATTCATGAGGGTGGGGGTGGTAAATGAGCATAGGAATTGTAACAAGGGTTGGAGTGTAAGTGATTGATTTATGAGGGTGGGTGTTGAGTGTGAGAATTTTTAACAAATGTGCACTCCACCCCCATAGTAACAAATGATCACTTTTACCCACAATGTCAAATTCCCACCTTCACCCTCCACCTACACCATCACTCTCACCCTCATGAAGGTGGAACCTAGTAACAAATTCCCACCTTCACCCTCCACCTACACCATCACTCTCACCTTCATGGAGGTGGCCCCTAGTAAAAAATTCCCACCTTCACCCTCCACCCATGATGTGGGGGGGAGGGTGATATGTGTCATTGGAGGTAAATTTTTATAGTATTTTTTGGAGTCCAAAACATATAACTACACCATCAATTTGAGTGCCCTTTGAATTATGATATTTTCAACATTTAATAATTGAGTAACTACAATCATGCACTATAGTTAATAATAAACAAGCTAATTAGAATAAAGATATGTTTTGAAAATCCTAGTATTGGGATGCCCGAGTTGGATTAGGGATCATAACCACATGACTAAGTTGTGAGACCACAAAAGTCTAAAAAAATTATGTTGTAGGTTGGAAACTATAAAAAGAAGAGTGTATCACAAGATTGTGAACTCCAAGCTTATGAAGCATCACAAGTTTCTAAGGTATTGTCTAGTTAAGTTGCAACATATAGAGCATAGTAGTTGGGATGCATTTTAGAAATTTGTGGCTCAAGAATAAAATGTAGATTTTAATTTTGTACAATAAATTTGTACAAATAGATTCTTAATAAAAACATAAAATATATGGTGGAACACACACATTACACAAAGATTTTATCTTGGAAACCCAAATTGGGAAAACCAACAACTTGTTTAGAGTCACACCTATAATATTCTATTCATCATATCACAATTGCAATATAATTCCCTCATACAAAAAAAGGATTTACTGCTTGGGAGAAAAACCCTAACATAACTTCTACCATCAGATTTGCGACCTTATAATGAACAGTCTATATTGACTACGAAATTACAATATTTTACAAGGAAATTTTCCCAAAAGTTTCCTCAAGGGATCCACCCCAAACCCCTAGATGAGGGCCCGCTGGCCCCCATGCCCCCTAGCTAGGGGGGTATGTCCCCCCCAAACCCTCTTCATTCGAGGTCCAGCCCCTGAAATCCCAACTGAAGGTGGGTAGACATACCTGCATTACATAGATATTTTACCCTAGAAACCCAAACCAGGTAAACCAACAACCTATTTAGAGCCACACCTCTAACATTATATTTATAATCTCATAGTTGCAATACAATGCCTTCATACAAAAAGAGGATTTCCTTCTTGGGAGTAAAACCGTAACATAACTTCTACCTTCAGATTTGTGAACTTATAATGAATGGTCTAGATTAACTATGAATTTACAATATTTTACAAGGCAATTTTCTAAAAAATTTCCTTAGGGGCTCCACCCCCATGCCCCCCATCCCGGGGGGGAGGTCCCCCCCCAAACCCCCTTCACTCATGGGATATCCGCCGAACCCTCGGTAGAAGGTGGTATGCATAATTTCATATGAATAAGGAAGATAATCAGGCTCCACAACCAACAATCTCCACCCCCTTATGATCCCCTCACGCATTCGACACAATGCAAACACTAGGTCTAGACATGCAAAGAATATAAACCATAACCAACATAAAATACACTTCATGTTTGGGTTAATGTTTGTTGGAAGGATTGCATGGTATGTCCTATAATACACGTGAATCTATTTTGTTCCTAAATAGATAGAAAACAATGAACCAAAGGTGATAATCATGTAGGAGAAGAGAAAGTAGGAGATGTCAATAGGTGGTAGAAGAGGAAACAAAAGAGTTTTGAGATAAAAGTTCAAGAACTAAAAGAAGTGTGTCTTTTGTAATTGATATTTGTGTCTTTATGAAATTAGTGTATATTTTTTTCTTGGAGAAATAATTCCCCTCACCCTCTTGTAATGTCCCCACTTTGGGACATCATCACAGGGCAGAGATTTATGATGACCAGAGTAGCCAGATGGATGCTAGAGCGAGTATAGGGGTATTTGAGAGGCATTGTGGGGTCCATATTGCATTGATGATCATATTCCATCATTATGAGCCATTCCGCACAGGTTGGCTTTGGTTTCGTTGCATTCTGACGATTTTCATGATTTTGACTATTTTGAGCTATAAGTCAATGGAATTCACTGAAGAGGCCATTTTGGGCACATTACTTGGAGGAACCTCTCAGTGTAATAGCTCATTGGAATTGAGAGGAGCAACACTACAGGAT
>ML798562.1:374160-424953 GCA_009831015.1 Picea engelmannii | reverse complement strand
GGGATTTCAGATCTACAGAGATTGAGAGGGATCTTGGAGATTCAGTCACCTAGGTTGTTCTTACCATCACCCGATCTATTAGTTGGCATATTTATTAGGGTGATTGGACACTTTTGGCAGCAGGGCCGAGTTATTGAGGGTTTCAGCCTTCTATTGCAGCGTGGCATTCTTCAGCTGGAGAGTTTGGCATTCAGATCTGCTTGTATTGATCTTCATTTCTCATTCAGCCTTTGGAGGCATCTTTTGTATTAGCAGGATCATTTTGTAGCGGCTCTTATCTATTGTCTATCTTCTTGGCCATTTATTGAGCATTCCAGATCGACATCTTCATTGTAGCAGGTTTCTCTATTTATGAATAAAGAAGAATTGAGATGTTTTGGCTTGTCTATCTTATTGCATATGGTTGAGGTATGTTCCATGGTTATCTCTTTCTGTTATTTGTTGCATACACACATATAAACACCTCTAAAAGGTAGATTAGCAAAGTGTTTGACGAAATACCTCACTTAGAAAAAGTTTTAAAAAGACACCAAAACAATGATGATCCTTGCATAATGGCTTGGGATCATTACACCTCTCTCCATATTAAGAATTCAAAGTGAGGAAGAGGAAGTTGGTACTTTCCTAATGCCCCTAGATTTCCCCCTTTTCCCTGGTTTGTCTAGCGACAATAATGGTTTGTAACCCCACAGGACTTGGTGGGAATGGATCTCATGACCTCCCTAGGCATTATTCATTAGCGGAAAGGGTCAACAACCAACATATCCCTTGGGGCTACTTATAGTGTATTTATTTTATTTTATTTTTTATTTTTATTTTATTTTTAAATTTTTAAATTTTTTATTTTTTCTGAGTAATCTCCTCTTTTTTTTTGGAATATCCAAATGGACATTAACTCAACTATTATTCACAATAGAAAGTAATAATCCTAAAGTACCTAACCAAATTTGAACTTGTGACCTATAACCTCCCCACTTATAATATATATATAATAATTATTAACATTAATATATGACAATAACTATATATTATATTATAATTGTATATACAACTAATAAGATAATGAATGAAATGTCCACACTTTGAATCTTGGTCTTCTATGCCATATTAATTATCTTTTATTTTACATAGAATTTTATTGAATTGTTAGACATAATTTTTAATGTATGCTTTGTATCTAAATTAAAATAGAAGCGAAGAGAAAATATTAGGAATTACAACGAACTAACTACTTGAGCATAAAACTCAATATCAATAATAATAAAAATGTGTTTAAAAAATAAAAATAGAAATGGTTAATATTTATATGAAAAGGAAGGGCTATGAATAATCTAAGCAATTTAGAACCAAAAAAAACAAATATTTGGCTAGACCAACAACTTCATTTGATAGTATCGAATCCTCTTCCTCTATCGGGTGGGATAGATTCTAGCCTTTACAATTTCTTCTCTAAGATAACTTTCTTTCCTTTCCTCGAGGAGAATCAGGACAAATCCTTGCAAACTATTTACAAAACAATCGACAAAAACAAAACATATTGTTATTATTAGTAGGGGAACCTCTATATTTGTTATGAGGATGATGGAGGTTATATTGGGATCCTTTCAACTGCAATTTTCTTATGGTTGAAGAGTGAGATCTTGAAACCTACGGCTACATGTCCCTTGGTTCCTTGTTGTCCCTGAGTTTTTAATTGGATGTTCATCCCTAAGTTTGCAAAGGAGAGATGTGAAGGGGACACTTTTTTTTGGTTCTCTGAGGGTCCAACGTTTACTAGGAAAAATTATGTATCATTTTAAGTGTTTTATTTCTCTATTTTGGTCATAAGAGGATCTACCCTTGATTTTTTTTAGGGTCTTAGCCCGAATGTCTTCTTAAGGGTAGCTTCTTGGTTCTCTTAAGATTTGGATGGATTTGTTCCACCTTTTGGATCTCCCTGTAGTTTCTTCCTTTCTAAATCCTTTCTTTCCTACTCCAAGTCTTCAATATCTTCAAGTGCTTCAAATATAGCATTGTTCAAATTGGGCAGGCCTTTCAAAACTTTCATTGTTTGCTTCTATCCCTTATTTTGTGGTTCCATTCCGTCTATGTATCAACATAAATTGATTTTCTTTTACATCACTAGAGGTTTCATGGGATACATTGAGGGAGGGTGTTCCTCCTCAATTCTTGGGTAGTTTTTAGAAAAATTCCCATACCCATGGCACAAATTACATTTGAAGGGGAGTTGTTCATAGTCTAGAATTTTCAGGTGGCTCCAATTGTATATAGTAATTTGTAGAGCCCTTAAGAGGCCCTTCTCCAAATCCATTTCCATGCATATTATGGCACAAGAATGTAGGGTGAATTTTGGCTATGCTCGGTTGAGATATCAACCCAATTTATCCCCAATGGCTCTGAGGGAGTTTTCACCCAGAAGATTATTAGGAAGGTGAGGCAACATGACCCACATATGGACTATTGAGATATTCTCTTCTGGATTGAATTAAAGAGACCATCAATATAAATACATACCCATGGATCCCATGAAATAGGGTATGGAGAAGAAAATCAAGTTGTGATCCTCCTTATTTTGAAAAAAAGCACATAGAATCCTCAACTAAGTGCACACATGGATACCTAACCTTAAGTCTTGGGTTCATAGTGCTCTGCTACACATGCATTTGTATCTTTTTAATTGGACCAAAGGCTTGTGAAATTTCTAACTAGAGTGTGTTTAGACAAGGTGAGAGCACTTATCATCGGTTATGGGGATGATAAATCCAACTAAGAAATGGTGTCCAAATTTATAAAAAAATTACTCTGAGGAGGGTGAGATCCATTGGATTGATTCAGTGATTTAACCAAATATTAGATTAAAAGCTATCATCCATTGATACTCCTACGAAATTAAGACACTCTCTCCATGGCACTAAAGGTAGGTCTCAAACTGCCTAGTAAAACTTGAAAATCTCCCTTTGAGCTCTTGTTAACAAGCTCGTGGAATAAAAGATGGTTGTGTTGACAAAGCTAGAGATTCAGAATTTGGTGACTAGGGTAAACCCTAGATGAGAGTGAGACTTACGACTTGCTGTTTTTTTTATTTATTAATAACTATAATAATCGTATCCATGTAAACCTTCCAAAATACTTTATTACTTTGACCAAACTTATAACCTCAAATGTTTCTCTTTCTAAAATGTTTGGATTAGTTTATATGATTGTTTATATGATATTGATGTTGTTTCTCTTTCTAAAATGTTTGGATTAGTTTATATGATTGTTTATATGATATTGATGTGATTCATTTTTCAATAAATTTTTAAAAGTATAATCGTAATTTTTTAAGAGAAATAAAAAAAGATAAGCAATATATTTATGTGACTAAATTTGTTGTGATATTTAAGTTAACTTATTAATTGATTTGAAGTAAATGTTTGAAGGCATAAGGCTTAATTATTCTTTATGCTTTTAAATTTATTTATACGATGTTTATATAATTGATTTTCAATCAAATTTTAAGATTATATGAAATCCATAATTGTAAAATCATTTAAAAAAAAGGAATTATTGTATGCAAATTTGTTTTAATATCTTTAAACATATTATTATTTATATAGATATTTACATTAATTTATATGATGTTTACATGATTAATCATTTAATGAAACTCTAAATTTATATTTCCTCATCTTTATATATTTTAATAAATATGTATTTTCTTTATATTAAAAATATTATACACATTTTACAAAATCTAATAAATATGTTTGTTATTATAAATTCAAATAAATGATGTTTATAATTATGTTTATTCTCTTCAATGGATTAAAAATTATCTTTATAAACTATATTACATATGCTTGTTATGTTGAAGGCACTCTTTTAAGGGGACGATTCTTTTGTAAGCTTCATTGTCTGTCAAAGAATTATGGGAGCAACAGTCTTTTAAGGGGATGATTCTTTTCTAATATTCATTGTATGTCAAAGAATTATGGGATCATGCCACGTGTCAGGATTCATAACTTTGCCATGTATTGATTCCCAAGCCAAGAGGTATTAATTGCCAACATATCCACGAATTAAGGTCCATTTTCACCTTTCTCATGCGGGAGGTCTATATCCTCGGAACCTGCTTGCGTAGGGTTATTTACCAGCACCATCTTGCATAGGGTTATATACCGGCACCCTTGGTTACTGGAATCCCCTAAAGAACTGTCCTTGTCATTATCCTTCATGGATCCTGAAGCTTCAAGGTCCATATCAACATGATCATGATGTGGGTGTTGTGCAACTAGAATTGTGTTTTGTTTTTGCAAGAACATGGAGAGCATTGGTGTCTTTATCCTCCTCATTTTTCTTATGGGGTTCTTTGTTATATCAAATTCATCGCATTCTTCCAATGCCAAGCTATTTTTTTCTCCGAAATCAACCATCGTTGATCCCAAAGGATTTTTAGATAGCTTGCTAGAGACTTATTATTCCCACCATTGTTCCCAAGCAGGTGTCCAATGTGATCACTTGGATCATATTATATCTCTAGATATCTCAAACATGAATCTCTCAGGACAAATTATACTAGAAATGTCATAGCCTTATCAATCTCATAGTTACAACTAGTTCCTTTGCTGGCCCATTCCCTTATGAGGTCACCAATGCCATAGGCCTCCGTTCATTCAACATATCCAATAAAATATTTGTTGGGTATTTCCCTTCTAACTTCTTTAGATTGAAGTATTTGGAGATCTTATATGTCTACAACAAAAATTTCAAAAGGCCATTGCCAATGACATGACTCGGTTGATGAATCTCATGCATATTCACCTTGGAGGGAACTACTTTTCTAATGTCATTCCTATTGATTTTGGTGGATGGAATAAGCTGGAGTATCTTACAATCCATGGAAATGAACCAAGAGGAAAAATTATGGGAGACCTAGGAAATATCAGTCACCTTGAAGAGATTTACATGGACTATTACAATGAATTTGATGGTGGAATACCTCTTGAAGTGGGAAGTTGATGAATCTTGTTTGTCTGGATATGTCCATGTATGAGTTATCTGGTCCCATTATTATGAGGTTCAATAATCTAGTGAATCTAGATACACTATTTCTACAAGTGAATAGCCTCTCCAACACAATTTCTCTAAATGTAGGGAACCTCAAGAGCTTTAAATCTATGGACCTTTCAAGCAACCAATTTGCAGGAAAAAGAGCAATGTTGACCAACTATTGATGTGCTTTCTTGACACCCATAAACTAGGTGATTAGGGTGAATATTTGAACCTATGTCTCTTTCAAATGTAGACCAAAATTTTCAAAATTTGAAAGTTCCAAATAACTCTCACCTATTTATCATGATTACCCAACAAGTTTCAATAATTCAGAATCAGTGTTGTAGTTCTTCTTCACGCAAGGCCAACCAGGGTGGTTTTACTTTTGAACAAAAGAGAAGAAAAGAAAAAGATGCTAAAAAGAAGGAAATATCTTGTGTCCATTTTCTCACTGAATATCCCTATGTCTCATCTTCGTCCAACATTTTACAGAATCTTAAACAAAGGTCATATGCCCAATATATGCCAATTTTCTCCCATGTTTTGCAATACCTCACTCCTCTCTATAGTACTACTCCATACTTAGTCATTTTTCTCATTTTCCTTACTCTCTCCACACTCCATACTTAGTCGCATTCTCCTTACTCCATACTTAGTCATTTTAAGCCATTTTCCTTCCTCTCTACTCTCCATACTTAGTCATTTCCCCTCATTCTTCTTCCTCTCTATACTCCATACTTAGTCATTTTTCATGATTGTGGATGTTGATTTTACTGAGTTTTACATGTATTTTTTACTGATTCTTACACTTAGTCATCTATTTCATTTATTTTCAAATATTATTCATCATTTTATATTTCTGAGTTTTATTCCCCTCCCCCTGCTTTGGCATGTTGGGACATGTGGTAGTGACGTGGACGTATCATATTGGGACACACGGCAGTGCCATGGACGTACCATATTGGGACATGTGGCAGTAACGTGAACCTACCCCCGGGTGACACTTGGAGGGTATGGGTTGGACATAGATGACTCGACAGTGACTTGGCATGATGACTGGGTGATGAGGTGGCAACCAAAAGTTACACTGTGCACAAGCTATGAAGGGTTCCATAGTTCTCTCCATTTCACACACAAATAATATAGGGATACATTTATCTTATAAACATGACATGCAAACTATTTCCCAATACATGTGGGATAAATGGGGTGGATTTAAAATCAATGACTCAGAATTCATGTGGATAGATCAATGATTGTTGAGTCTCTATCTTCCAGAGACCATAACTTTTGATCTCGATGTCCAAATTGAGAAAACGAGATATCGTTGGAAATATAGAGACATGTAGAACACTTTGAAAGTGGTTTCCATGGCTATAATAATAAATATAATTCCCCAAACATTAAATTACAGTAGGGAATATTTTCAATCTTGGTGACAAACTAATTTTTAATTTTTTTTTTTATCAAAATAAATTTCCGAGCTTCTAAAGTGGGTCCTAGTTGATGGCACTGATATATGAGTTCACATTTACAAAGGGGGAAATAAAAACCTAACTTAAAATTAGTTTCAAGAAGATGAAGATAAGATTATAAAAGAGGAAAATAAGCATATTCAAAGGATTGGAAATCATGATTCTTTTTTTGCAGCAGTGGAGAGTTTGCAAGAAGCAAGTGTTGCCTTTCTAAGATTTTGTGAATTACCATGCTAAAATTTCTTCCTTTTCTTTCTTTATACTTGATTCTTTCCATCAGTTTTTCCATGTATGTTTGCAATAGGAAGATATGAGTCTGATAAACTCTTTCTCTAAATTTTTCCAGTCGTTTTTTGTGATATTTCAAGTCCAGAGAAGAAAAATCCTTTCCTGTAAAAGGGAAAATGCAGATTAATTCAGTTGATCTAATTGTCATTGAGATCTAGTTGAGATTGTTTCATCCCTCTTGTTTCAGACATAGTTAAACTTGTTACATTTGGGATATTATTATTAATTTCTCTCTCAAATAACTATTCAAGTTTCATGTTATTTTTATGAATTTGTGTGGTGATGTATGAATGGATTCTTGAGGAGATGATGCTTTACAAACTCATTTGATATTAATGCAGAAGTCCTGTACAGTTCTTTGATGACTTGTCCATTTTTCTTTTCTTTCATCCCGCAAAGTCATAACTGATTTGGATTCACATTATTTTACAAGGAAGGAAGAATATATGTTGAAAGAAGACTCCAAACCCTGTCGACACAAACCTCTGTAGACAATTTATTTCTTCTTCTTGAATGAGATGATGTGCTTAACATGTACATTTCTATATAAGGGTTTATATATCTGCATATAAGAGTTTTTACATCTCTATATAAGAGTTTTAGTGGAATATTTGTTAAGGTTTTCCATTGCATGCATATAGATTCAAAAGAAGAATCTTCCATATACGAAGAAAGTGGAGTACCACCTCTATAAAAACACAAGAGGACATATCATCATGATGTTATCTTAAAGAGGTTGCTTAAACAATATTTTAGATCAACACCTTGACTCTCTATTTTTCACAATGACTCGAATCTACTAAGGTGGGTAAAGATTTGTTTCTTCTTCTTTGTAGTGCGGTGGGAAAGTTAATGTCATGGTTGCAGTGTTTTCATCACCTAGGATTATCATATAAATATGCAGTGAATATGTTTCTAAGAATATGTATCTATGTACAACATAGGTGTCCTCTTTTTCTATTCATTTTGGGTTTAAAAATTTCAAGTATCCATGAATTGAATTTGAATTCAGGTTGTTTGCAAAACAATTTTAAATACATGGGGCAGATGATGTTAGAATACTTGTGCTGCTACTATTGCATATTCATTACTACTATTTCATTTTCATTTCTACCATTGCATCTCTATCAACCATCCATCCATCATATACCTCTATATGTACATACAAAGGATTCTTAAAACTTTCATACTGAAATCAATCAATAAATAATACTGTGCATTGTAAATCCATAGATTTCTACCCTTATGTCAAGATGTGACCTATGCATTGTTAATAAATAATAATCGACAATTTCAAATAATAAAAACAATGTTATAAAATAACTAAATATCCACCTTAATTAGCTGTAAAAAAAACCAAAAAAAGAATATAGAAGATGATCACAATGGTGAGAATGTCAGGGTGGGTGAGAATGTAGGCACAACCTTGGAGAAGTTTGTGGGAAAAGCCACATGTTATGCATGGACCCAGTGTCATGATCATCTATAAAGGTCACCACACAACTCATTCTCCTTCACAACCTCTTGCAGGATCCCTTTGGTAGTAAAATCGAAGGTCAAGACTCAGTCACCCATGGAGTGCACCCAATCATCCAATTTATGAGCTTTAGGCATCCTATTAATAGATGAAGCAACCTTCAAGGCCATACAACATATTGTTCCACACCCCCCCCCCCCTCACTGAAAATTTGGGGTTGGTAAGCTTGACATAGATTCCCATCAAGTTCCTGACATATCCATTTTCGAAATTGAACCTCCAACCATCAAAGTTAATGTGGGTCTTGAGCCAATTCATCCACTTTGATAGGTCAACTTGTATTTTGGGGTTCGTGGGATCAAAGGTGTTCTTTTAAGGGGAGTTTTTTCTCAAAGATTTGGCATCTATCAAAGACATATGGGAGTGTTCCATGTGTCATAATTGCACAACTTATGTAAACTTGCCACATGTTCACTGCAATACAATTGTACCGAGAGGAATATCTCTCAAGTGAGTATCCCTTACTTGTACAAAGATATTATGTAGTGCATGTATGGACAATTGAGTCAACCTTCATCAAAGTGGTTCGATTATGCTAGGTTAGGCTTGGCTTATTTGATTTAAAAATCAAAACCCAGAAAGAATGTGAGTTTCTGCTTTTGGATTGAGATTTGTGTTCTAAGACTAAATCCATGATTCCATGGCCGCCAATATAGTAATAATGTATCCATATATGGAATCTTCAAATAATTGCATGGAATCAGATAAGTTTTTTTGACTTGGAAAGGATATGCATGAAAATGAGGCTTACCTAGCCCTCCATTAGTGTGTTATGTTAATTTTATTTCATCAACTCAATGCCACAATGGATAATAGCATATGAGTGTATTGTGTCCCAAGTAATTGTTAGAAGATGTACATCACTACCACCACAAATTTTCTCTTTGGTTGACAACATAGTGTAATTTTTCAATAGAGAAACTCACACCACTTGATGTAAAGTACAACACATGATATATTATTTGAAGGCATCATGATTCCATAATTCTTATTGTTATTTTTCTAAATTGTAAATGGATATTTACAAATATCATAGAGATAGTAAAGTGGAGATCCATCATAAGCATCCCACATCTATCGTAAGAATCCCATCCATTGGACTAATAAAAAATATATGCAAGGGGAAGGAGAGTGAATATTTAACAAGTCATGATAGGGTGTTAGGCCTAGAGTTCAAGATTTATATGTTTTGTAGGGTGTTGGTAGGGTGCCTTTGTTCAACATTTCCCACACAAAAAAGCACTTTGTTGTCCATTACAATTGGTAAATTTCATGCATTTTCACCATAGCCTTGCTATGTGTGATCAATGCCCTCCCTCGATGTTTCACATTTCATATAGATTTGTTTTGTCTCTTATGATTTTTGTTATTTCATGTGTTTTCTAACATGTTTCAAGTTGTTTTAGGGTTCACCCCCTCTTGATGTATGACCGTATGCCTTTTACAACATGTTTAAACTTGACCTTGCCCAATTTTAATTCTATAGGTTATAGGTTAAAAGTATCATAGTATTTTTCCACATAATCAAGCAATATTATTGGAGTAGTAATAATAATAAGAAAAATATAGACAATCTGTTATTCTATATTTCAAATCTACCATTTATGCATATAGATGAAACAATTCATTTTCCTCAACTAGTGAAAACTGAAGCAAATAGGTTTCTTATGGCCCACACACATTTCATATGCATTTATTTTTTCTTTACTGTTGACTAGGAGGTGACATGGACTTCACATGGTAGACCCACATGGAAACAACACAAAAATCACATATTTTGTAAACACTAGTATTCATTGATGTTCTTAACAAAGTATCATCATTGCCTCTTTATTCTTAATCCAACTATCCATCACTACATCTCCTCTAACTACTAGAATGTAGAAAAATTAGATGGAAACTTGCTAAAGATCACTCAAAAGTTTTGAAATTGATCATACACCATTGATTTCAAGTAATCCAATGGTGAGCAATGCATCATTATTCTCTTGGAAAATTGTTTTTTAATAAGTCATGAACATGTGCAATCTCCTTTATGGACATATGTACATTTGAAATCCCCACACCAAGATCTTGGCCATATTCTCTCACAAGAACAACTGACACATGACTATTTTCTGTGTTTAACCTTTAACCGATGTTACCTGGAAACAAGAACATGGTTTTTCCTAGAAAATTCTTCCATATACATTTTGAAATAAACTATGATAATGATAGGAATCTTGTTAAGTGACCCTTTGAGGAATGATACCATGCATTAATTTAGTGATCAACCAAAAATATAGCCTGAAACCAAGGATCCGTTCTCATCTATACATTATCACATAAACTAGAGGAAATTCTTTAGTTAGAACATAGTAAAACATATACATTTAACTAGAACTGAAATGGAAATTATTTTCAAGTGTGCAAGATCATGTGAAACAAGGGATGCCCTTGCATAACTTCTCTTTAATATATATGGTGGACATGGCATGGACCACATTAACTTTTTTGCAATTGAAGGTGCAACTATTGAAGCACCAGTGACTATTAAATTCTATTGATCAATGCATCATGGTTAACATTGCATTGACTAATTTTTGATGCAATTGTATTGGCATGTAAGAAAAAATTGGAGGAGGACCAACAAGGGGATGGGATGAGAGGACAAGGGTCGAGGTGTATGAAAACAAAAAGGATATGGGGATGGGGGTAGATGGTGGTTTACAATAGGCTATAGACAAGGGACAAATACTTGAGTCTTAATTTTGTGGGACTAGGCTGATATTTTGGTTTATCATGGTGTTGACCACAAACAAAGTATGTTGGTATATATATATATATATATATATATATATATATATATATATATATATCCCTAATTCCCACTTATCAGACACTTCTTCCCATGTATACATACATATTAATATACCTAAGGGTTAGGGATATTTCTATGCAAAATGTCCATATAATGTGTAGGCTATGCTCAATCATTTCAAGATTTCTTATATGTGCATCGTTTCATAAATTTGCAACAATAATATGTTCATTGGCCATTAAGGTTTTCACTTGATACTATTGAGCATATTAGGATGAACTATGTCATTGCTTTTATCCTCGGTTCTATGTTGAGTATAAGGCCACAAATACCAAGTTTACATCATTTTTCTTTGTGATTTGTCCATTGTTTGATATATTTTTCTCAACTATGTGTTGATGGACTATTTCAACATATGCATTTCTAATAAATTATAATTACTATATTAGTTGTAAATTAATAATTTCTTTTAAAATAAGGAAGTGGAAGAATACTGATTCCAATTTCCTTGTAACTTGTAGAGATCTCGACCATGATAGCTATGCACAATTTTTCATGTCCATGGGTTTATTTTTGTGATCTCATGAGAGTTTGAAGTTCAAATCCAATTCCTATTTGTCTAACCAGGAATATTAAGTCAATTTCCAGGAGTGTTTAGAATATCTATCTTTAAAACATTTCCCACCCATCTTTTCATGTACTTGAGTAGAAGGTCGAGTTGTGATTCTTATGTCTATTTTAAGATTTAATTCTATATTCTTAGTTTGGCTTTCCCTCAACAATAATCATGTAGTGAAACATAGAATTCACCACATCGAATGAAATATAAACTTCACCACATGTAGTGATTTTCTATAAATATGCATGTGCACCAAATACACTAAAAGTAACAGATATTTAGTTATTAGAAAGATATTGACATGATTAGTGTTGGATTACTGAGAGGGGGGGTGAATCAGTAATAGAGCAATTGAATCATTTTTAACCATATAAGCAAGTGTTATATCAGTGTAGCATTATTATCCAATAATTGCAGAGTAAATAAACAATGAACAAATGAGCGATCATACACATACACAGTACACCAGTGTTTTTACATGGAAACCCAAAGCGGGAGAAAACCACATAACACTTTTTCTTATATGTCTTGAAGAATTACATTCATTGGAGGCACCAACTTCCTTAGTTTTCCAGCTGCAACTGGAAGGAGGCTCCAACCCCCTAGTTTATCGGGCTACAACCTGAGGGAAGCTCCAACTCCCCAATTCTCTAGCTACAACCAGAAGGAGGCTACAACCCCCTAAGTTCTCCGGCTACAACCAGAAGGTGGATACAACCAACTATCCTTACCCCGTCCAACTACCCTGAAATATAAATTCCAAATGTAGACAACCTATCACTGTCACTGAATCAACCACTGCCACTGTCAACCTGTCACTGTCAACCTGTACCAATAACCTGTACCAATCAACCTACACCAAACAACATGTACCAATAACCTGAACCAACATGTACCATGCATCAACCATACATCAACCTTGACTCATCAAGATGTACCAACATCATCAACTACTTGTCTCAACCATGTACCCAACATGTAACTCAACCATATACCAAAGACATACACCTATATATCCATCAAAAGTTATCTAACAATTCATCATTTTTTCCAAAAACCAAATACCATAAAACCTTACATCAAACCATGTGCCACAACCTCACTATTATGTAGCCTCAAGCTAAACCAACAACTTCAACAACAAATCACAACCAAAATACCAATACCCATATTCCAAATACCAACTGTATTCCTCAACAAATCTGATATATGCAGCAATACTGAACATCCAATACCATTTCAAGAGCTAAAACCTAGCTCACAAAACATACCTCAAACAAGATGTGCCCTATCTCTCATAAATAGACCCCAACCATGTTGCTTCCGCGATTTTTCTTCCGCACTTTTTCTGTCGCGATTTTTCTGTCGCACCTTTTCTGCCACACTTTTTCAGCCACACTTTTTTTGCCACGATTTTTTTGCCACACTTTTTCTGCTGTGATTTTTCTGTCGCACTTTTGCTGCCGCACTTTTTCTGCCACGATTTTTCTATCGCACTTTTTCTGCTGCACTTTTCATGCCACATTTTTTCTGCTGCACTTTTTCTGCTGCAAATTTTCTCTATCACTAATACCTGCCCAAATAAACTTTCACAAAATTAGATATTCAATGATATTCAAGTGTGTTTAAAATGAGAAAGCCTTGCCTCTTATTTATAATTTCATGTAGCTTCCTCAAGGGGTTATATTTTAACCATCTTAACCCACTTTCCTTATTTTAGGGTTAACCAACTTCTAACCACTTGTCCACTTAGTAATTTCTCCATTAACTTTATTATTTAAATAATTTCTTTTGTATCCACTTTGACTTATAATACACTCATCACTTCACTTTATTATTTACCTTCTAAAATCTCTTAAACCACTTTCCTTATTTTAGGGAGTTCTCCATTAACTTTATTATTTAAATAATTTATTTTGCATCCTCTTTGAATTATAGTACACTCATCACTTCACTTTATTTTTTAAATAATTTTTTCTTTGCAAACACTTTGACTACTTTGACCTTTTAGGGCTTCTAGATGACTTATGAGGGTTCTCCAACTTTACATGGCCATAACTCTCTAAACGCAAGGAGTTATGTGACATTCCACATACCACCAGAAATGGCATGACATGTAATATCCATCTAGAATAGTCTTACCTACAAATACATCAAAAATCATACCATTATCCATCAAACAAACTTGGGTCCATTACCCAAACCTTTGTGCTACCGGAATTCACTACCATACTTTCTTCAAGGGTTGAAATCAATGACAACCAACCCAATTAATCAATAATCTCTCCCTTTGGCATTGATGGCAACACTCTGATGCAATACTGAAATCATATCACTCATGCTCCCCCTAGAACCATGCCTCTATCCTCTGCTTCTCTGTGACCATTGCTCCCCTTGGAACCATGCCTTTGTCCTCTGCATCTAATAAATCTCTCCCCCTTTGTCATCAATGGAAAATGTATCTATCCATCTGGGGTTGCTCCCCCTGAATGAATTGTCCTCTTTATGGTGCTTCCTCGTGTACATATAAGACATATAAGATAAGAATTCAAAATCATTCATTTTGGAGTATAAATAACTCCGAGTCTTTAGTGAATATACTCAAAGGATTCCCATGGAAGTGGTTTTGTAAAGATGTCTGCCACTTGTTCTTTTGTGCCCACATACTCAACTCTGATGTTCTTTTCTACAACCTGTTCCCATAGAAAGTGATACTTGATTGGAATGTACTTTGTCTTGGAGTGCATCACTAGGTTCTTTGAGATACTGATGACACTTGTATTTTCTCAATATATTGGAATGGGCTCATCATACTCAACCTGTATATCTGTCAGATCTTGTTTCATCCAAAGAGCATGTGTACAACATGTTGATGCTGCAATATACTCTGCCTCGACTGTAGATAAATATACTGATGATTATTTCTTGCTTAGCCATGATACTAAACACTCACCTAAGTAGAACGTTGCTCCACTGGTGCTTTGTCAATCATCAATACAACCTGCCCAATTTGCATCTGTGTAGACAATAAGTGATAAATCCTTTCCTTTTGGATACCATAATCCAAACTCTTTTATTCCTTTGAGATATCTGAAAATCATCTTCACTACTAATACATGTGATTCCTTTGGTGTTGCTTGAAATCATGCCACCTGTCCAACTGCCTGCATTACATCTGGTCTAGATGTTGTCACATATAGTAGGCTACCAATCATTGACCTGTATTTCCTCTGATCTGTAGAATTTGAATCATCGTCTTTTCTTGACTTGCAACTAGTTTGCATGGGAGTGATAATTGGTTTGCAATCTTCCATTCTGAACCTCTTTGGCATTTCTATGATATACTTGGTTTGATAAATAAAAATTCCTTGGTGTCTTTGACGTATCTGAAGTCCCAAAAAGAAGGATAGTTCTCCAAGTATTGACATTTCAAATTCATTCTGCATATCCTTTGAAAATTTCTAGCTTAACCTGTCATCATCACTACCAAAAATAATATCATCAACATAAACTTCAATTAATAAAATACTATCTTGACTTACCTTGATGTAGAGGTTGTTGTCTGCACTTACTTTTCTAAACCCTGTCTGATGTAGATATTTATCCAGTCTAGAGTACCATGCTCTAGGAGCATGTTTTAGACCATACAAGTTATTCTTTAATTTACACACATAATCTACGTTCTCTAACAACTAAAATCCTTCTGGTTGTTCAATGTAGACTTCTTCTTCAAGTTCCCCATTCAGAAAAACTGATTTTACGTCCATGTGATACACTTTAATATTTTTGGAGCATGCATAAACTAAAAACAATCGGATTTCTTCCATTCTGGCAACTGGGGAAAATGTCTCTTCAAATTCGATTCCTTCAACTTGTTCATATCCTTTACATACCAATCTAGATTTGTTCCTTGTAAGATGTCCATCTTCATTCAATTTATTCCTGTATACCCACTTTGTGTCGATCACATGCTTATCCTTTGGTCTTGGAACCAATTCCCAAGTATCATTTTTCTCTATTTGTTCCAATTCTTCATCCATGGCCTTATTCCAAAATTCATCCTTGTTGGCCTCTTCAAAATAGGTTGGTTCAATCGTAGATGAGAGTGCTAGGTGCGTTTGTTCTGGTGAACGGATTCTTCTTCTAGTCTCAACTCCTACATCTTTGTTTCTGATAATCTGATCTAAATGATGATTCTTTTGTACTCGTCTGCTAGGTGTCTTTGGAGGCACTTGTTGAACTTGCTCTTCTGCTTCTATTAGATATTCTTCATCTTTCCCTTCTACTTCCTTTTCATCTTATGTTTCTTCTTCGTAAAGCTGTTCCATTGATTCATTTTCTTCTTCCTTTAATTCTTGTCTACCTGTTTCATCAATTGTTACATTGACGCTTTCCACAACTTTGTTCAATATCAGGTTGTAACACTTGGATGCTTTCCTTGTACTTGAGTAATCAACAAGTACTCATTTGTCCACATGAGAGTCAAACTTTCCCATTCTGCCATCTTCTCTTTTGATGTAACATTTGCTCCCAAAAACTCTGAAGTGCTTCACATTTGTTGGTCTTCCTTTCCATAGCTCGTAGGGAGTTTTGTCAGTGTTGTTTCTGAGCATTACTATGTTTTGAATGTGAATTGTTGTATGCACTGCCTGTGTCCAAAACATATGTGTCAATTTGGAATCCATTAGCATTGTTTGAGCCATTTCCTGTACTGTCATGTTCTTTATTTCAACAACTCCATTCTGTTGAGGTGTCCTAGCAATGAAGAATTGTATTTTTATTCCATGACTACTGCAGTAGTCCATAAATTCCTTTGAAGTGAACTCTCCTCCATTATCATATCTCAAGCATTTGATTTTTGAATCCATTTCATTTTCAACCATTTCCTTGTAGATCTTGAAGTTTTCAAAATCTTCTGACTTATTCTTGAGAAAAAAAACTGCAGTCATTCTTGTATAATCATCAACTAATAACATAAAGTATTTCTCACATTTTAAACCCTTTGTTGTATTTGGTCCAACTAGATCAGTATGTACAATTTCCAATGGTCTTGTCGTTGAATATTCCTTTGATTTGAATTTGATCTTTGTTTGCTTTCCTTGTTGACAATGCTTGAATAAAGTGTTGGTTGGTTTCGTGATCTGGGGAATTTCTCTGACTGCTTATCTTTTGATGACTTTGACAAGGTTATAAAAATTTATGTGACCCATTCTTCTGTGCCATAACCAACTTTCATCTTCCTTTCCTATACAACAGTTTTCAGTTCCAATTTCACTTAACACATATATGTTGCTTGAAGTTCTCATAGCTGTAGCAATCAATTTTCCTGAACCTTCTTTTCTTATCTCACACTTTTTTGAATCGAAAGTAAATTTATGACATTGGTCACACATTTGACTTACACTTAGAAGATTATGTTTCATATCTTATACTAGTAGAACATTTTCTACCTTTGTATTCTTGTTCCCAATTCTGACTGTGCCTTTTCCAATGATTTTAGCTGAATCATCATTTTCGAAGGAGACTGGTCCATATCTTTCCTTTCTTAAAGTAAGAAACCTGTCTCTATCACCTATCATGTGTTTTGAAGAGCCACCGTCAACATACCAACCACGTTTCTTCTGCTTAGCTTGTAGAGCGAGTGTGCATTCTTCATTGCTATATTGAGTCTTCTTTCTTATCCATGTCCTTTTCTAAGGTTCCTGTCCACTTCAGTGCTCAAGGATTCAAACATGTTGTAACTTCTTCTCTGTGTTTCACTAGGCCTTCTTGGATGACCCTTTTGTGTATGACTTTCAAAGTTGTTTATGGTCTTGTTGTTAGCTCTGCAATTCACAGCTTTATGTCCAAAATTATTACATGCATAACATAAACCAAAAAAGATAGTTTGATACCTGGGAGTTGAAGATATTATGAAAGGAGATACTCTTATGAATTATTCTTCTTCATGAGGCCTATCTATCGGTTGGTGATTCTGAAATCTGAATCATCTCGGTGGAGGAGTGTCCCTGTAATCTTCCTTGTAGATCTTCCTATCCCTTTTGATTGTTTTTGCATAGCTTTTTGGATATGTTTCTTGGTCAATTGCTTTGGAGCTTGATCCCTTTTTTGTTTGATTGTATCCAAGTCTAGACTTGTCATGATGAGGTTTTTGACTGTTGATAGTGTCATCCAAAAGTTTAG
Organism: Picea engelmannii; assembly: GCA_009831015.1. Taxonomy (NCBI): domain Eukaryota; kingdom Viridiplantae; phylum Streptophyta; class Pinopsida; order Pinales; family Pinaceae; genus Picea; species Picea engelmannii. The sequence goes on along the minus strand of ML798562.1, from coordinate 407,017 downwards.
AGTTGTTTTGCATATTTTTCTTTTGAAGATTCTTTCTTAATGTGACAATCTCTGCTTCCAATTTTCAATGATCTTGTATTTTTTTTCTAGCTGTTCTTTGAGTGTTTCTTCAATTCTTTTATCTTCTTCTATTTGAACCTTCAAATTTTTGATCATTTGTTCTAGTTCTTGAGTGTCTTCTTTCTTGTCTAGTTCCACTTGTAGTTTCTTGTTTTTCTTGTTTTCTCTTTTGATAACTTATATGGCACACATCAATTCTTCTCGATAGTCAACTTCTGCCTCTTTATATTCTTCTTCGACTTCTTCATATTCTTCTTCGAAGTCTTCTTTATAAAATTCTTCTACTGCCATGAATATAACTCTTTCTGTCTCACTATCACTGACTTCATCTTCATCTGATGATGACATGTCTTCTTTGGTGCATAAGCTTTTCTTGAAAACTTTCTTTGGGGTTCTTTTTCCTTTATATGTTTGTTTGCTATTTGAGTAACCTTCATCATTTCTCTTTTTCTTATGAGGAAATTTGTTAGCAAAATGACCAATACCATCACAATTAAAACAAATCAAAGGAAGCTTACCTCTATACCTGCCGTCGGTTCCCTTGTTCAATCTTTTGACAAAGTTGACCACTTCTTCATCATCTTTCGAGACGTCACTGCTGCTGCAAAGTTCTTTTTCTTTTTTCTTTGACTTTTTGGATGCTTCTTTTGTATCTGGATTTTCATATTCAATTCTCATTTCATATGCTGTGAATATTCCATGTAATTCGTCCATGCTTATTGAGTTTAGATCTTGTCTTTCTTCTAGTGCTGATATCTTAGGGTCAAATCTCATAGGAAGAGATCTTAGTACCTTTTGAACAATTACATATTCTCTGATTTCTTCTCACAATCCTATTATCACATTTACTGTTTCATCAACTAGTAAAAATTAAGCTACAATATTCTCATCTTCCTTCATCTTAAGTTGTTCGAACTGACCTCTATAAGTTTGAAGCTTTACTGCTTTGACTTTTGAATCTCCTTCATTAATATTTCGAAGTTTGTCCCAAATCTCTTTAGCGGATTTACAATGTGCAACTTTGGTGAATACTGTTTCACTAAGACCATTCAAAAGTGAATTTGTGGCTTTGGAATTATTCTGACCGAGTTTCACTGCTTTGTCATTTGTTGGTGGAATTGTTGGTACTGTGTATCCATCTACAATTGATTGCCAAATTTCAAATCCATGTGTCTGTATATATGTCTTCATCCTTATGCTCTAAAATGAAAACTTTTGTCCATCAAACTGTGGTATTCCATTTTTATACAAGTTGTTTCTCTCCATGATCTTCCTTTCAGTGGTTAAACTGACTTTTGAAGGAACCCGCTCTGATACCAATTGTTGGATTACTGAGAGGGGGGGTGAATTAGTAATAGAGTAATTGGATCCTTTTTAACCATATAAGAAAGTGTTATATCAGTGTAACATTATCATCCAATAATTGCAGAGTAAATAAACAATGAACACATGAACAATCATACACATACACAATACACCAGTGTTTTTACGTAGAAACCCAAAGCGGGAGAAAACCACAGAATGATTTTTCTTATATTTATTGAAGAATTGCATTCATTGGAAGCACCAACTTCCTTTGTTTTCCAGCTGCAACTGGAAGGAGGCTCCAACCCCTTAGTTTCTCATGCTATAACCTGAGGGAAGCTCCAGTTCCCCAATTCTCTGGCTACAACCAGAAGGAGGCTACAACCCCCTAAGTTCTTTGGCTACAACTGGAAGGTGGCTACAACCACCTATCCTTGCTTCATCCAACTGCCCCGAAATATAAATGCCAAATGTAGACATCCTGTCACTATCACTGAATCAACCACTGCCACTGTCAACCTGTACCAATAACCTGTAACAAGCTGTACCAATCAACCTGCACCAAACAACCTGTACCAATAACCTGAACCAACATGTACCATGCATCAAACATGCATCAACCTTGACTCAGCAAGATGTACCAACATCATCAACTACTTGTCTCAACCATGTACCCAACATGTACCTCAACCATATACCAAAGACATACACCAATACAACCATCAAATTTATCTAACAATTCATCACTCTATCCATAAACCAAATACCATAAACCCTTACATCAAACCATGTGCCCCAACCTCATTGTTATGTAGCCTAAAGCTAAACCAACAACTTCAGCAACACATCACAACCAAAATACCAATACCCATATGCCAAATACCAACAACAAAATACCAACTGTATCCCTCAACAAATCTGATATATGCAGCAATATTGAACATCCAATACCATCTCAAGAGCTAAACCCTAAATCACAAAACATACCTCAAACAAGATGTGCCATTTCTCTCATAAATAGACTCCAACCATGTTGCTGTCGCGATTTTTTTGCCGCACTTTTTTGTCGTGATTTTTTTGCCGCACTTTTTTTGTTGCAATTTTTCTACCGTGATTTTTGTGCCGCACTTTTTTTGCCACGGTTTTTCTGCCGCACTTTTTCTGCCACAATTTTCTTGCCACACTTTTTCTGCTGCACTTTTTCTGCTGCAAATTTTCTCTATCAATAATACTTGCCCAAATAACCTTTCACAAAAATAGATATTCAATGATATTCAAGTGTTTTTAAAATGAGAGAGCCTTGCCTCTTATTTATACTTTCATGTAACTTCCTCAAGGGGTTACCTTTTAACCATATTAACCCACTTTTCTTATTTTAGGATTAACCAACTTCTAACCACCTGTCCACTTAGTAATTTCTCCATTAACTTTATTATTTAAATAATCTCTTTTGTATCCACTTTGACTTATAGTACACTCATCACTTCACTTTATTATTTACCTTCTAAAATCTCTTAAACCGCTTTCCTTATTTTAGGGAGTTCTCCATTAAATTTATTATTTAAATAATTTATTTTGCATCCTCTTTGACTTATAGTACACTCATCACTTCACTTTATTATTTAAATAATTTCTTCTTTGCAAACACTTCGACTATTTTGACCTTTTAGGGCTTCTAGATGACTTATGAGGGTTCTCCAACTTCACATGGCCATAACTCTCTAACTGTGAGGAGTTATGTGACGTTCCACGTACCACCAAAAATGGCATGACATGTACTATCCATTTAGAATAGTCTTACTTGCAAATACATCAAAACTCATACCATTATCCATCAAACAAACTTGGGTCCATTACCCAAACCTTTGTGCTACTGGAATTCACTACCATCCTTTCTTCAAGGGTTGACATCAATGACAACCAACCCAATTAATCAACAATTAGTTCCTAAATCAAATCCTTTCGATTCTTTATTTCTTAATTTTCTCAAACTATTTACTATGGTGATATCCACATTTGTCTAGATGTCTTCTGCAAACTAAGTTTTTTTTTTTTCAAATCCCTCTTCACTTTGAAACTTCAAAATTTATTCTTCATATGCATCTATTTGGGAATGTGTTTTTTTTTATGTGAACCATGCAACTACCTCCTTCCCTTCCAGATGAACAATTTCCTATCATGAATGGCACCAAACAAAAGGATTTACATTGATAATTAACCATATGATCTAACACATTTCTCTTATCTTCAAACAACGTATCATCTTTATTGTAATGGTCCCAAGCCAAGATGCCAGGAACATCATGTTTTTCATGTGTTTTTAAACTGTTACTAGTTGTGGCATTTCGTCAAACACTTTGTTTACTGCGATCCTTTAGGTTGCACTTAAAGTTATACTGATGATTTATATGTGTGTTTTCAGCGACAGATAAGAAGATAAAGCAATGAAACATACCTCAACCATATGAAGATCAATAATATACTAGACAAACCAAAAATGATTCAGATCTGATATTTATTCATAATAATAAGAACCCGATACAAGGATGATGCAGATCTGGAATGATCAACAGATGGATCCAATAAACATACTAAGAGCTGCTACAAAATGCTCCCGATGAGAACTACAAGCCCCCAAAGGCTGAATATACCCTAAAGACCAATACAAGAGAGATCTAGGTCGTATGAAGTGCCAAAACCCAAGCTGGATGATGCTACACCCTGTTGGATCACTGAAGACCCTCAACAATTCGACCCTTCTTCCAAAGACCACCAAACCCTCCAATGAATATGCCAAACTGTAGATCGGCCCGATACAAGACCCCGGGTAAAGTCTCAGGTGGATCAGTGAAGAGATGACCCACTAAATAAATAACCCTTTGTTGGGCTTGCGCCCCACTGGATGGCTGAAACCCTAGATAATTTGGCCTACCTCCTAGAGGCCTCCAAATGCTCCACAAAACCATTGTAATGATAGATCGGGGCCCGTTTACCTCGTTGGTGAAGTCCCAAGCGAAATGCTGAAGTTATGATCTATCAAATGACTGAAATCACTTTCTGAAGAGAGCTCCTCTCCTCAAATTCGTACAATGCATATAGTAAATCAAATGGTACATAAAACTCCTCCGAAATGCACTAGATCTAATGGACAAGACCCTGCAATAAAAACCCATGTGCTAGAATCTCCAGACGCCCTGCCAATATCATGGAACAAACTTTCCTCAATGAATGGTGCGCCCCCCTTGCTGGAAACCCCCCAATGGTGCGCCCTTTCTCTTCTTGTGCTTGTGGTTGGTGTAGAACCCTCCTGCCACTGAGTAGATCTGAAGTAGAATGGTGTGGGGGAGTATTGCATCCCCGAGACCAAGCTCGGGACAAGCTAGGTGGAATCTTTCACCACCGAATCGTCCTCTAGGGTTTGTTAAGTCAAAACCCTCAAAACCCCCAAGGTATGGGCTCACTAGCTAGAAGCCAGATATCAAAATATAATCATACATGAATGAGAGAATAGAGGCCCTTGCCTCTCTTTTATACTTCCTGCTCACCTTTTCCCTCCAAAGTGACTTTTACTTTATTAATTATTAATTAATTAATTAAATCACTTTAATTAATTAATTAACCTTTTTACCTCTGAAAAACATATTATCTCTCCTTGTGGCTTCCCTGGCCACTGAAAGTCACTTTTCATCATCCTATCCTGTAGTGTTGTTCCTCCCGATTCCAATGAGCTATTACACTTAGAGGTTCCTCCAAGGATTGTGCCCAAAATGACCTCTTCAGTGAATTTAATTAACCTATAGCTCAAAATACTCAAAATCATGGAAATCGTCGGAATGCAACGAAACCAAAGCCAATCTGTGTGGATGTTGGCCCTTGACCAAGTTTTGAGGATTCTTGGTCATGTTTGACCTATTTTTGGGACTTTGAAAGGTTGTCGAAGGCGGAGCGCAAGGTGAAGCGGAGATCGCGAGATCTCGACCCCTTTTTAGGGATTTTTTGGTTTTGGGCTTATGTAACGGGTATGGGGATGTCAGCCCATGGGTTTACCCATGCTTAGGCCCCTTTTTGTAATGTATAAATAGATGTCTAGGCGATGTAAGGAGGGGGGCATCTGTGTGATGTTGTGCTAAGTGCAAGTGATAACTATAAATGCTTCGTGCATACTGTGTAAGATTTGCAAGGCTAAGTGCAAGTGACTATAAAAGGCTGTGTAAAGCTATGTGCCTAGATATACTCGGGGAAGGAGGATCTGGCGGAGTGCACGCAGATCTCCTGTCCTATGCAGAATAGGATTTTTGGCTCTGTGCATGTAGAAGATTGAGAGAAGATAATAAAGAAGACAAGAGTTGGTGGACGTAGCCCCAGGGTGGTGGTGAACCACGTATATCCTGTGTTATGAATGCTTTGTGCTTTATGGTTGTTCTCTTATCTATGTGATTGAATGCTTAGTGCACTGTTAGATGATAGATGAATCTAATATGGTACCTTAGTGCCGAATAATGTAAATGAATCCTATATTTGATCTATGTTAGTAAGTTGAGTGCTTGAATCTATTATGTGAATACTGTGTTGATTATTTATTAGGGTTTAACTGCGATGTAAACTAAGACTGGATATTGATGAACTATAATTGATAAATGCTTTGTTAAGGTGTTACAGTCACAGATCTGTGTCCCAGCTAAGGTTGCAGACATCTGAGCCCTGCAACCACCCTTGCCTCTACCTCAGGTGAGACTTCATCCGCGTCGCAGGTGTTGCCGAAAGGACCGGTAGTTAGGGTTTTGTTGGTGCTTTGTTGTAGTTTTGAACCTTGGGTCTTCCCCTGTGCCAACAAATGGTTCCATTGTCAGGACCTGAAACTGTGACTGTTGGGAACTAAGGAAGAAGAATATTTGTGCGAAGATCGGACCTGATTGCTGGGAATTGAAAAAGATAAAAGCTCTGTGCATAGATCTGTTTTCTTAGTACGCATTACTACTTGACCTGTGAAGCTTTGTGCCAAGAAGAGGGGTCAGGTATGAAGAAAAGAGGTAAGATCTATAAGCTTTGTGCTCTGTTAGAAGTAAGATAAGTGGAAATTTTTATTTCTAAAGTATGGATCTAGGTATGTTTGATAAATTTTGTACTAGCTTTAAAAGTAGGGCACAACTAGATGAAATAAGGTTTGATATGAGTAGATATGACAAAAATAGTGGAAGATATGTTATACCTATGCATAGAAATAATGTTTGGAATAACAAATGGATGCAGGATCCTAGAAAGAATTTTTTGTAGGTTAGCTACCATGATCCTAGTGCACAGTATAGGAAAGGTTGGGGATCATTTAAAAGAAAGCAGGGACTAACCCTTTGTTACAGTTGCAGAAGACCAGGACATCTGGCTAAGGAATGCCCTAGTAGAAGACCTAGTTGTCTTTGTTGTAAATCTATGGATCATGAAGTTTTGGATTGCCCTAGAATGATTGCTAAGATTGATAGAATGAATATGAGACAAGAAGACCCTAAGGAAGGTCAAGAAACCAAGACCATGGAATAACCCCAGAAGGAATCAGAGAATGTATTGCTACAAATGAAAGAAAACCTAAATGATCAACGACATACTATCTTGTCAAAGATCTTCAAAGAAAAAGAATACATAGAAGCAAGAATAGGAGACTTCAACATTGACTGCGTTTTGGATGAAGAAACACAGGTGAATATCATGACAGAAAGAACTTGGGAAACTTTAGGAAAGCCTGCTATGATTCCTTCATTGGGAGGAATAGGATTATTTAGATTAAAGATGATAACCCTATGTGGAAGACTCACCCATACATCTATGAGTACTCATGGAACTTCAACAGAGGAAGATTTTGAGGTTGTTAAATTTATTGGGAACAACACCCCGTTTGCTATGTTACTAGGAAAACCATGGATCAAGAAGGATCAGACCTGAAGAAAGGAAGAAGAAGACCTCAAACAGAAAAAACAAGACCTAAGAGATTTCATGACTAAGAAGATAGCACACTTTATTAAAGAACAGGAGAATAGATCAAAGCTATGTAGAACTAGAAACTTGGATGTTGAAGTTGAAAGAACACAAGAAGATTCACAGAAGACTAAAACACCTACCCCAACTAGAGAAGAAGTATTACCCGTGAACCCTATGAAATAATCGCAACAATGCGAAGTTACTATGACAAAAGAAGACAAGAATCAGAATGGAAAGAGGAATACTGAGACAAAGATCGTTGGGAAAAAGGATAGAAAGCTCAGTAAGAAGAGAGAAAAGATCGAAAAATTACAGAAGGTTCCAGAGGGAACTTCGCAGAAGGAAGGATTCCAGAGTTTGAACTTCATCGGGATATTAGTACAGCACGACATGGCACTTTGCCATGGCGAAGCAATATAGCCGTTGGATCAACACCCCAAACTGTTAGAATGGAATTTATGGTCAAAAATCTCACCATCATATCATTGGGACCGGACCGTAATGGACAAAACTGCATTAATAAATGCTTCTCGCCCGCTGGAGAGATCCATTACCTAGTTGTCTACTTATTTCGTTGAGCCTTGCACCAATAACACTTTTTCCAACCGTGATTATCTGAGCCCGCAGATTAGTTTATTTCACACAATGATCATCAAGCTATCACCACCCATCCCATTGCATTGAGTAGTTGCTCTTCAAACCCGAGATATTCAACCACGAGCGTGTATGTTCAAAGAACTTGGTGCAGTCGAAGAGTCTGTGAAGGAGGTACTCATCGACCTCATGACTGAAAGAGTAATGTATGAAAGGGTAATGTCTGTGGGTGTAGAAGCATCATCGACAAGAGAAGTGCAAGCCTCTTCGTCGACTGCTCATGGATCCGGACCATCCTGACCGACAGTGGAGAAGAGAACCAAGCACAAAGATGACCTGGAAAATGCAAAGCTAATCCCGACCATATTTCCCGACTACATCCCGCCTCTGGCTGACGTGGTGAGTCACGACAGTGTCCTGAGGGACTTTGATTAGACCATGGTTACCGCATAACTCCCGAAGGGGATACGTGCAGTCAGAGCGCAACACGATAAGATCGCGACATTGAAGTTCAATGACTTCAAGCTAGGAGACCGCAAGAACCATAGTATGCTCGCCCTGTATAAATACTTGACCAGGACGAAGGGGAAGAACTCAAAAATAATCCCCCAGCCATGGATGATGAACCTCGTGCAGTCCACCCTGTTGAATGCAATGAAAATCCCACACTTTGGAAGGCACCAGGAGGTTAACGCATATGTTAAGCTCCTACTCTCATGTTACTATGGCGGCTATTTATGTCTAGACCGTCGTATCACAGTCGATCCGACACTGATCCATAGGATCACCAGATTGAGCATGCAAGGACCGACCAACAAGACTTCTATCCAGGGAAGGGCACATGTCACGCATTAGCACAGAAGATCAAGGATACATACGACGATGTTGAGAAGGGTACGCAAGGCTACAAGGTAGCTTCCATCCAGAATGGTACAGTGCGCCTAGCTGCCAATTAATTGCAGGAAAGTTGGTAAGAAATAACAGACCCACGCAGGTCATGGGGTTTGTTGTCGACCTCACTGGGAAATGCATGGAAGGCCTACAGATGAACTGGGCGAAGTACCTAGATAACCAGTTGGAATTAGACTACCGCGAAGCTCAGGATCAAGGCTACGAGTTCCACTTTAGCTGGCTCCTGATCCTCATCGCATTTACTACTTGGGAGATGCCGAAAGGGGCGACCTTCCCAAACATTGAGCCATTCAAGCCACTTTCTATGAAGTTCACCATGCTCTGGTACTCAAGCGATATGGGAAAAAAATGGTAGTTGAACGTAGTATTCCGTACATATTATTTCCAATTGAAGAGGGCTATCGAAGCTAAACCTCATATGATGCCAAACACCCTACAACGGTTCAAGCTGCTTATGAAGTTTCGCACAGATCCACACTTCATCTATATCATTGTGCAAGCAAACGAGCACAAAGAGGAGCTTCATTCGTACTACAAGCTCACAGAGGAGGACCTCAAGGAGATAACTAAGGACTGGTCAACAAACCTCCTTATCCCTATTGACCCTGCAGAGATGTCCAACCCTGAACTTGACAGCTCGGAGGCTGCTCACAAAGAACATGACACACTTGGAACCAACAGAAGGAAGAAGATCGAAGAAGTCCAAGACTTGAGCAATGCATCGGGAGAGACTACTTCAATATCACCTAGCCGAGGGGGTGATGATGAAGTAGAAGAGACAAACGACAAAGAATACCAACAGAAGCAAGGTGAAGTAACACCGCCTAGGGATCCTGCTGATGAGGCCGATCCCTTGAAGAAAAGGAAGGTTTATCCCATGAAACCCACTTCCTGGAAGAAATTCAGAGCCACCATGACTAAGATGCAGACTGTGCTCACTGTCGATGACTTTGAATTCATCATCGTAGCTGTGAACGATGCCTCGTAGGAAATCTTGCAGAAACATGAAGCCAAGCATGAGGAGATGTATGACAAAGTCGAGGTTGAACTCAGAGGGGTACAACAGGCCCTTCAGTCTAGCCGCGCAGTATCCACCATGTCCCCACCATCAAAAGAACCAGAGTTGGGAGATGAGCCTACCCAACTCTACAGAATAGCTGATGTGACCGAAGCTCTCCTTCGTCGTGTATAGGAAGAAAAGGAACATGCCACAATGGCCTTTAAACAAGCACAAGATGAAGTTATGGAGCAACGCAGGATTGTGAAACTAGGAGAAGGGCGCCCTTCAAGCAAAGTTCGGAGGAGAGAAAGCGCAAATCCAGCAGGAGAAAGAAAAGCTACTCCCAGAGCAGGTTGAAGTAAAAGAAGCAGTCAACATAGCACTTCGCTCTATGACGGGCTTGGAGCAGAAAGAGGAAGAACCAGTAGAACATCAAGTAGCACAGCTTGCAGAGGCTATCCAGCAGATCCAACAAAGAATAACATACTTAGAGCTCCGTACAGTGCCCAACACCCCGCAGGATGTGAGGGATCAAAGAAAAGCAACTGCTCGAAGCAAAGTTAAAGAATCAAGGCCCTCACCATAGAATGTAAACAACTAAGTGATCACAGTGCCCAGAATTATGAGCAACTCACTAAGAATCCAGAACTAAAATCACTGGAGTCACAACTCTAGGAGGCGAAGAAACAAGCAGAAACAATACAGGCATAGTTGAAGCCCCTGTCAGTTGTTGAAGGGATGAAGCGATCCCAAGATCATCTCACTTCTCAACAACAGGTCCACACCATCCAAAGCAAAGTCATGGAAGTGACTCAGAGGCTCCAACCTATACAGGATGAGGCTTGCCAACTATTCACAGAGATTGAAGGCTGAGGAGCAGAACTAGAGTAAGTCGTCATTGCAGCTGAACAACGCTTAGAGGGACCTGTCAACGAAGTAGTAATCCAAGAGTTCATTGAACAGGAGGTCGTGGCACAACAACAGGTCAAAGCAGCTCGAGCCGAGCTTGAGGATTTTGAAGTAGAGATACCAAGATCAAAGTGACTCGGGATGAGTCACAGATGAGTGTTGGGGGCATGTTGGCCCTTGACCAAGTTTTGAGGATTCTTGGTCATGTTTGACCTATTTTTGGGACTTCGACAGGCTATAGAAGGTGGAGCGCAAGGCGAAGTATAAATTGCGGGATCTCGACCCATTTTTAGGGCTTATGTAACAGGTATGGGGATGTCGGCCCATGGGTTTACCCATGCTTAGGCCTCTTTTTGTAATGTATAAATAGATGTCTAGGTGATGTAAGGAGGGGGGCATCTGTGTGATGTTGTGCTAAGTGCAAGTGATAATTGTAAATGCTTCATGCATACTGTGTAAGACTTGCAAGGCTAAGTGAAAGTGACTATAAAAGGCTGTGTAAGGCTTTGTGCCTAGATCTACTCAGGGAAGGAGGATCTAGTGGAGTGTGCGCAGATCTGCTATCCTATGTGGAGCAGGAGTTTGTGGCTCTGTGCATGTAGAATATTGAGAGAAGATAATAAAGAAGACAAGAGTTGGTGGACGTAGCCTCAGGGTGGGGGTGAACCACGTATATCCTATGTTATGAATGCTTTGTGCTTTATGGTTGTTCTCTTATCTATGTGATTGAATGCTTAGTGCACTATTAGATGATAGATGAATCTAATATGGTAGGTTAGTACTGAATAATGTAAATGAATGCTAGATCTGATCTATGTTAGTATGTTGAGTGCTTGAATCTATTATGTAAATACTGCACTGATTATTTATTAGGGTTTAACTACGCTGTAAACTAAGATTGGATATTGATGAACTATAATTGCTAAGTGCTCTGTTAAGGTGTTATAGTCACAGATCTGTGTCCCAGCTAAGGCTGTAGACATCTGAGTCCTGCAACCACCCCTGCCTCTACCTCGGGTGAGACTTCATCTGCATCGCAGGTGTTGCCGAAAGGGTCGGTAGTTAGGGTTTTGTTGGTGTGTTGTTGTAGCGTTGAACCCTGGGTTTGCCCCTGTGCCAACCGTGGAATGGATTATAATGATATAATAGGATGAGCAATGCAAGACGGACCCCAAAATATCCCTCAATAGCTCATGTACTCACTAAAATCTCCATCTGGCTACTTTGGTCATCATAACACCCTGTAATACCTTGATGTCCCAAAGTGGGGACATTATAGTCCTCCCTGCTATAGTATTTCTTGTCCTCAAGCAATAACTGAACCCATCCAAATACAATATCGGGGTCCCATGTCCACCTATGGGACACACAGTAGGTCCCATCCAGAGATGAACTATCATACACTCCACCCCTCGGGTCCCATAACAGAAAATGAATTGCAATACTCTGTGAAGCATAGTCCTGAAATATGTCAACTCCATGAATCTCCTGCACATGACACATGGCCTCATCCCAAAATGAGTCCATCCTCCAAGTCCCTTCCAAGATCAACACAATCTCCATCAACTGCACATGTTGATGCTAGAATGAGGTACTGCAAGACCTTTGTGAGACACCCTCAAGTGTTGTGGTCTCCTCAACACTGAAGCTCAATGGAAAGTCAAAACAACTTTCCTCTACAAAGGTCCACTCGCCCCTGTCAGTCAGTGAAATGCTCCACCCTGCAATCCATTAGTCCCATGCTAGTCTCTGTCAAAGATCACCATGCTGGCGCTGCACTACGCTAACCATGCCAGAATGCTCCCTGCATATATACTGGATCCTCCACTCCTGGATCCTCAAGCTGAAATACCTATGACAATTGGACCTGCTATCCAGAAACTGCATTTGTAAAAATATCTCTGTGGAAGTAGTACCTTCCCAACCATCTCCATGCCCGATCATGATGATCAAGAGGGAGAAATTGCCTCGCTCCATAGGACAAGTCCCTGCAAGCCCACTAAAAACCAACCCAAGGTGAAGTATGTGGCTCTCTGGCGCAACCTAGGTCATCATGTAGTGAAACATCCTGCTAACAAAATGAACTCCCAGATCCCATGGAAAACTTGGAATTTTATCACTTCCAATCTCTGCTAATTGCTCCTGTGTCAGACTGATCACTGTCGGAATCCCTTTGTGCTCATCTGCTATCACCTGGCCTATGATGCTCATCATCAAGCACAAATTCTCAACTGTCTGCCTAACATGGCCCACCTCTGTTCTGTTGTATGTCGTAAAAGCACTCATGTCAGGTGATCTCAGCATAACCACTCTCCATGTCCTCTGCCACTGCCTATCTCTCCTCATGTTGTTGTCCATGCTAAAAGTGTCGGGAAAGGCTAACAGAAACCTCTGTAGTTGACTATAGGACTGGAAGATATCATATGCTTTGGTCAATCCCAAGGATTCGACCAGAAGCTCGTCCATTGGTACCCATGATAAATACTCGGCTGTGGTCATCACTGAATCCCAATCATCTAGTACAACCATAAGTAACTCCTCCAATTGTTGGTCAACCAACCTCCATCTCTAATATCCCATGCAACTGCTGATACTGTGAAGGTGCTCTATGAGATCTACGTGTTGTTGCAAAGGAGAGGCATCTCCATGATCTACTAAGTGTGTCTCCTCCGTACAAGGAAATATACCCTTCTGAATCCCACCATACATCTCAGCATGTCTCTGTGAGCTATCCCTCACCACTGTATGCTCCGACATATTCATGTCATCCCTCGTATACTCATGCTGCATAGTAGATACTGGGTGTACTACTGGATCAACCTCTACATGAAGGTCAACCACTCTCAAGACACAAATGAAAGTGTCCTCAAAAATATCCCTGGGAGTATGTGAGTGAGTCCCATGCGTATGCGATTGATCTACTGTCTCAAAGATCCTCGTGGAGGGTAGCTCTTGCACCTCCGGATCATAAATCTTTGAATTGATCAGTGACTCTGGGTACTCCTCATGCTCCTCCATCAACTGGTGCCTGTCCAACTCATGGGTAAGTCTTTCCATTTCCAACTCCTGCTCCCTTAGAGCCCTGTGATACATCGTGCCAATCCCTAGTAGGTAGTCCCCGTTTGTCAACAACTATTGGTAGTCAACCCTCATCATAGACACTCTATCCCTGAGAGTATGAAGGTCATCCATGGAAAATCCCTCATCCACACTACCATGTTCCACTAATTCCCTCCAACAGTGATCGGCCACCAATGCATGTGTGTCATCAAAACGCTTAGTAGCTTCCATGATCATATCCTCACTGACTCTCAACTGTCCTGCTAAGTGGTGTGACTCCTGATCAAAGTCATGTTGGGGTGTCACCTCATGTCTCTCACTACTAGTGCCAACACTGGAATTCCAAACAACACTCTCTGCATAGAATACAATGCTGAACTTCCCACTGTCTACTGTGCTACTAGGTCCTCCTATATGCGACTGTATATCATCATCAACTACTAGCTCCCCCTGAATCATATTGTAACCTATATGAGCAACTGTATCCTCCTATGCACTCACCCTGATAATATCATCTGCGCCTGGATCCCATATAGATGTGTCCAGACATGTGTTATAGTCATCCTGACCAATAGGGGGTACATCCGCATCACTGCAGGATGGTCCTGGATGTAAGTTTCCCATCCAACTGTCAGTCTCTCTAACCTGCTCAACTAATGGAATCTCAAAAAGAGGTGACTCAATCTCCACATGCTGATAGGTATGCATAAGGTCCACTGTCTCTAAGTCAATTCTCTCCTCCTGGGTCTGTGGGTCCATATGTCCATGGTGTGCATCCCTCACACAAGACTCCTCTGACATGCCACTGATATCCTCATGTGACATGACTATCATGGGTGCCTGAAAGGATGACAAATGTGTCACGGTCATCATAGGAAGCTCGTCATCTGTAGGCGCTAACACATGTGAATCCCCACTAGTGTCACCACTCTGCTGAGGTGTAAGGCCATCAACACTTTGTGATATGACTACTGAAACATAGGTGTTATCATCCTATCCATCACCTTGTTCTTCCAATGTGAAAGGGTCACTATCCTCCCCAAGCATCCAAGAATCACTAGCCTCTGTGCAAGAGTCTCTATCAGACTGCTCCAAATAAGCATCTATCTCTGCATCCTCACACACCTCATCATCACTGTCATAGTGCACCTCAATAATGTGCTTCTTACCTCTACCCCTACATCTATGATCTGGTTCCCAAGGTACTTTGCAACTGTAGCAAAGTTTCCTGCTCCTCATGGGTGTGGGGTTTCTCTGTTCTTCCCCCCATCTAGCTGCTTCTATAGCTCTGTTTTCCTCTTCTACACCGACCCAATGTGTAACCTCATCTTTGCTCCAACTAGGATTTTTCATGGATATAAATTGTTGGAGTGTTATTATAACCCCAAGTCTCTCACTAAGGGCGTGATATTCCCTTTCACTACTTACCTCTTCTCTAGAAAAATCTATAGACCCCATCTTTCCTTATGGACTAACCCTCAGGCTGGCAGGAGTCTAAGCTCTGATACCATTGTAATGTTCCCAAGCCAAGATGCCAGGAACATCACGCTTTTCATGTTTTTTTAAACTGTTACTGGTTGTGGAATTTCGTCAAACACTTTTCTTACTGTGATCCTTTAGGTTGTGCTTAAAGTTATACTGATGATTTATATGTGTGTTTGCAGCAACATATAAGAAGATAAAGCAATGAAACATACCTCAACCATATGAAGATCAATAATATAATAGACAACCCAAAAATGATTTAGATCTGATCTTTATTCATAATAATAAGAACCTGATACAAGGATGATGCAGATTTGGAATGATCAACAGATGGATCCAATAAACATACTAAGAGATGCTACAAAATGCTCTCAATGAGAACTACAAGCCCCCAAAGGCTGAATATACCCTAAAGACCAATACAAGAGAGATATGGGCCATATGAAGTGCCAAACCCCCAGCTGGATGATGCTACGCCCTGCTGGATCACTGAAGACCCTCAACAATTTGGCCTTGTTGCCAAAGACCACTAAATCCTATGATGAATATGCTAAATTATAGATCGACCTGATACAAGACCCCAGGTAAAGTCTCAGGTGGATCGATGAAGATATGACCCACTAAATGAATAACACTCTATTGGGCTTGCACCCCACTAGATGGATGAAACCCTAGATAATTTGGCCTACCTCCTATAGGCCTTCAAATGCTCCAAAAAACCACTGGAATGATAGATCGAGGCTTGGTTACCTCACTGGTGAAGTTCCAAGTGAAATGGTGAAGTTCTGATCTATCAAATGACTGAAATCACTTTATGAAGTGAGCTCCTCTCCTCAAATTCGTCCAATGCATATAGTAAATCAAATGGCACATAAAACTCCTTTGGAATGAACTAGATCTAATGGCCAAGACCCTACAATGAAAACCTAGGTGCTAGAATCTCCAAATGCCTCGCCAATCTCATGGAATGAATTTCCCTCAATGAATGGTGTGCCCCCCTTACTAGAAACCCCCCAATGGTGCACCCTTTCTCTTCCTGTGCATGTGGCTGGTGTAGAACCCTGTAGCCACTGAGTAGATTTGAAGTAGAATGGTGTGGGGAGTATTTCATCCCTGAGACCAAGCTTGGGACAAGCTTGGTGGAATCGTTCACCACCGAATCGTCCTCTAAGGTTTGTTAAGTCAAAACCAGCAAGGTATGGGCTCACTAGCTAGAAGCCAGATATCAAAAGATAAGCATACATGAATGAGAGAATAGAGGCCCTTGCCTCTTTTTTATACTTCCTGCTCACCTTGTCCCTCCAAAGTGACTTTTACTTTATTAATTATTAATTAAATCACTTTAATTAATTAATTAACATTTTTACCTGTGAAAAAAATATTATCTCTCCTTGTGGCTTCCTTGGCCACTAAAAGTCACTTTTCATCATCCTATCCTATAGTGTTGTTCCTTCCGATTCCAATGAGCTATTACACTGAGAGGTTCCTCCAAGGATTGTGCCCAAAATGACCTCTTTAGTGAATTTAATTAACCTATAGCTCAAAATACTCAAAATCATGGAAATTGTCGGAATGCAATGGAACCAAAGCCAATCTGTGCGGAATGGATCATCATGATGAAATAGGATGAGCGATGTAAGCCGAACCCCCCAAATATCCCTCAATAGCTCTTGTACTCGCTATAGTCTCCATCTGGCTACTCTGGTCATCATAACACCCTGTAATACCCTGATGTCCCAAAGTGGGGACATTACATTTATTCACTTGGGTGTTCCCTTTCCCCTTTGTTGATATATGCTAAGCTTATGCCAATTATTGCATTTCTTGTTTCTCTTTAGATAAAGAAGTTTATACTCTTTTTTATGCATCCCAATAAATACCCTTCTCTTTATCTTTATTAAAGAAAGGTTATTCTCATATTATAATGTTTATATTCCTCCGTCATATTCTTATTCTTTATGTGTTCCAAGATGATTATGCTCATCTTCTAATCTTTATATTCCTCTGCCATATTCTTTTTCTCTTATGTATTCCAAGATGATATGAAAGAAAGTTCATTGAGAGATGTTGGCCCTTAACCAAGTTTTGGGATAACCTTTGTCATTTTGACCTATTTTGGGACTTCGACACCCTGTCGAAGGAAGAGCACAAGACAAAGAAAAGATCAAGGGATCTCGGCCCACTTTTGGGTCCTTTTTGGGTTTTTGGGAATATGTAATGGGGAAGGGATGTCGGCCTGTGGGTTTACCCACACTTAGGCCCACTTTTGTAAAGTATAAATAGATATTCAGGCATCTATCATAATAGATAGAAATGTATGTGATGCAAGCTAAGTGCTAATAGGCTTTGTAAGTGCTTTGTGCATGACTGTAAATGGCTTGCAGAGCTAAGTGCTTGTTGCTGTAAGAATTTATAGAAGGCTTTATGCTGTAGCGCGAGGAAGAAGGATCTAGCGAGTTGTGCAGATCTTCTGTCCTATGCAAAGAAGGGTTTTTGTGGCTCTGTGCTGTAACAGATTGAAGACGCTAATAAAGAAGAAGAGTTGGTGGACGTAGCCCCAGGGTGGGGGTGAACCATGTAAATTTGTGTGTTATGCTCTGTGCTTTGACTTGATGTGTTTATCCCTTCTTTTGCTGAGTGCTTTGATGTATTTAGATAGATCTACTTATGCTTTGTGCTTCTTAGATGCATGTGAATGTTAGATCTGACATGTATGAAGATGATTAGTGCTGATCTACTGGACCTAATTTGTTTACTGTTGCTAAGTGCTGAAAGACCGTAGATCGAAGTGAATGATGCAATGCTCTGTGCTATTTACGAAGTATAATAAGGGTTGAATATTTATGAATGATCGATACTAAGTGCTCTGTAAGCAATATAATCAAAGGTTTGTGTCCCAGCTAAGGTTGCAGACACCTGAGTCTTGCAACCACCGCTGCCTCTACCTCGGGTGAGACTTTATCTGCTTCGCAGGTGTTGCCGAAAGGGATGGTAGTTAGGGTTTTTTTGGTGTGTTGTTGTAGCGTTGAACCCCGGGTCTGCCCCTATGCCAACAAATGGTTCCGTTGCTGGGACTGAAACTGTGATTGCTAGGAACTAAGGGAGAAGAAGCTTTGTGTGAAGATTCAATCTGAAACTATGGAAGCTTTGTGCGTAGATCTATTGCCCTAGTGCGCAGTACCCTACTTGACCTGTGGAGCTTTGTGTTGAGAAAGGAAGGTCATATCTGCAAGAAAATAGATTGATACTGAAGAAAAGAAGCAAGATCTGAACGCTTTGTGCTATAAGAAAGGTAAAAGTGGATTTTTTCTGATTAAAAGAGGTAAGATCTGTAAGCTTTGTGCTCTGATAAAGTTAAGAATAATAGAAAAGTTTAAGATCTGTAAGCTTTGTGCTATGATAAAGGTAAGAATAGTAGAAAAGTTTTATATCTGAAATCTTTGTGCTTTGTAGAGGTAATATTAGTGGAAATTTTTGTTTCTAGAGTATGGATCTAGGTATTTTTGGTAGATTCTATCCTAGCTTGAAAACTAGGGCATTGATAGATGAAAGAAGGTTTGATATGAATAGATCTGATAAGAATAGTGATAGATATGTTATACCTATGCATAGAAAGAATGTTTGGACTAACAAATGGATGCAGGATCCTAGAAGGAATTTTTTGCAGGCTAGCTACCATGATCCTAGTGCGTAGTACAGATGAAGTTGGGATCATTTGGAAGAAAGAGAGGATTAACCCTCTATTACAGTTGCAAAAAACTAGGCCATCTAGCTAAGGAATGCCCTGGTGGAAGACTTAGTTGTCTCTGTTGCAAAGTTATAGACCATGAAGTATTGGATTTCCCTAGAATGATTGCTAAGCTTGAAAGAATGAATTTGAACCAGGGAAACCCTAAGGAAGATCCAAAAATAGCAGAAACCTAGAAAGAATCAAAGAAGATATTACTATAGATGAAAGGCACCTTGAATGACCACCGACATATTAGATTATCATAGGTATTTAAAGAAAAAGAATGCATCGAAGTAAGGACAGGGGACTTCGACATTGACTGTGTTCTAGATGAGGAAACACAGATGAATATCATGACAAAGAGAACTTGGGAAGCTATAGGGAGGCCTACTATGATTCCTTCACTAGGAGGAATAGGATTATTCAGAGGAAAATTGGTAAATCTATGTGGAAGGCTCACTCAGATATCTATGAATGTTAATGGAACTTCGACAAAAGAAGATTTTGAGATCATCAAATTTATTTAGGACAGCACCCTGTTTACTATGTTACTTGGAAAACCTTGGATTGAAAGAGATCAAGCCAGAAAGAAGGAAGAAGAAGAGGTTTTAGCATACCAGAGACAAGAGTTAAAGGATTTCATGACCAGAAGGATTGCTCAGTTGATTGAAGAACAAGGGAAAAAATCAAAGTTATTTGACACTAGAAGACCAGATGTTAAATCTACAAGATCATTAGAAGACCCACAAAAGATTGAAGTATCTGTCTCAGATATAGAAGAGATATTATCCCCAAGTCGTAGGAGAGAACCTTAATAGCGCAAAGTGCCTATGTCCAACGAAAATAAGAATTAGAACGGGAAAAGAACCACTGAGATGAAGCTCACTAGAAAGCAGGCTAGAAAACTGAGAAAGAAGAGGACTAAGATTGAAAAGTTACAGCAGGTTCCAAAGGGTACCTCGCAGAAAAAAACTTTTCAAAATTGGAGCTTCGCCGGGATATCAGAACAACGACATGGGTCACTTCGCCATGGCGGAGCAATATAGCCGTTGGAGGCCGATATATCCGTTTGAATGCCACTTCAAACGGATCGAAAAGCATTGATGGCTCACCACCAGACCATTGGACCACGCCATAATGGGCAGAACACGAATTAATGAGGCTCATGCCCATTGCAAAGAAAACCGTTGCCAAGATCGCTTATATATCTCGGCGCACCATGCACGAAGGACACTTTTTCCAACTGAGAATTTGAATCCCACAGAATAGAAAGTGTATACAGTGATCATCGCACTCTTGTTGTTCATTACTGTGCAGTTTTTAAGATCATTGTGACCCTGATAATTTATCCCGAGCGCGTATGTCCGACGAGTTCACCACAGTAGAAGAATCCATAATAGAAGTTCTTCTTGATTTAATGACTGAGAGAGTCATGTCGAAAAGAGGAGTATCCACAGGTGTTCAAGCATCATCAAAGAGAGGACTGGTAGCCTCTCCGTCCACTGCTCGAGCTAGACCATCCCGACAGGCCGATGAGA
Organism: Picea engelmannii; assembly: GCA_009831015.1. Lineage (NCBI taxonomy): Eukaryota > Viridiplantae > Streptophyta > Pinopsida > Pinales > Pinaceae > Picea > Picea engelmannii. Next base: position 386,454 of record ML798562.1, on the reverse strand, counting down.
AGCGTACTAAACACAAAGACGATATCACAAATGCCAAGTTGATTCCGAGCATTCTACCCGCCTACCTACCCCCTCTAAGCGGTGCCATCAACCGGGACAGTGTACCCAGAGATTTTGACTATGCTTTGGTCATGGTGTACCTCCCAAAAGGGATACACGCAGTTCGATCCAACCAGGATAAGCTCGCAGCATTGAATTTTAGTGATTTCAACCTTGGCGACAGGAAGGCTTACAACATGCTCGCCCCGCACAAGTATCTGACCAGGACTAAAGGCAAGAACTCAAAGATCATCCCGTAGTCATGGACCCATAACCTTGTGTAGTCTACATTGCTGAATGTGATGAAGATTCCACACTTCGGACTACATCATGAGGTGAATGCATGTGTAAAGTTACTGCTATCGTGCTATCATGGAGGATACTTATGGTTGAACCGATGCATCATCGTGGATCCGAATTTGATCAATCGGATCATAGGGCTTAGCATGCAAGGCCCTGAACCACAAGATTTTTACCCCGGAAAGAGCTCAGACCGAGAATTAGCGCAGAGGATTAAAGAGACTTACGATGATGTCGAGAAGGGCACGCGAGGTTACAAGGTAGACTCTATTCAGAGCGACGCAGTGTGCCTTTCCTGTCAGTTGATTGCAGGAAAGCTAGTTCGCAAGAACCAACCCACCTAAGTAACTAGATTCGTAGTAGACCTCGCAGGGGAAATGCGCAGAAGGACTTCAAATGAATTGGGCGAAGTACTTGGTAAACCAGTTCGAATTGGACTATAGGGAAGCACAAGACCAAGGATATGAGTTCCACTTCAGCTGGCTTCTTATCCTGATTGCATTCGTCGCATGGGAGCTACCGAAAGGTGCGACCTTCCCGGACATTGAGCCCTTCAAACCTTTGGCTGCGAATTTCAGTACCTTGTGGTACTCTAATGATATGAACAAGCAGTGGAAATCTAATGACATCTTCCATACTTACTACAACCAGTTGAATCTCGCTATCTAGTCCGAGCCTCGTATGACCCTGAATACCCTCCACAGATTTCGGCCCTTAATGAAGTTCAACGCGGACCGCCACTTCATTTATATAACAACGCGTGCTGATGAGTACAAGCAACAGTTGTAGTCATATTACAAGTTGACTGAGGAAGACATCGAAGAGATCACCAAGGACTGGTTGGCAGACCTTATCATTCCAGCGAACCCTGTGGAGCTGTCTGATATTGATAGCCCATAAACTGTGCCGGACACACTAGGACCAAGCAAGATGAAGAAACCTGAAGAGGTTCACGATGTAAACAGTGCATCTGTAAGGACTGCCTCTATCACACCAGATGAAGGGGGTGATGGTGAAGAGATAGAAGGCACAGAAACTAAACAACATAAAGGTTAAGTACCACCACCTAGGGATGAAGAGGAATTGTCAAAGAAAAGGAAGGTTTCACCTCCGAAATATTCATCCCGGAAGAAACCTAGAAGTCCTGTAACCAAGATGTGGACTACCCTCACATTGGATGACTTTGATTTCATCATTGTCGCTATGAATGATGCTTCAAAGGAGATAATGGAGAAGTAGGAGCAGATGTATAATCGTATCGAGATTGAACTCCAAGGAGTGCAACAAACACTCCAGTCTAGCCGCATAGTATCCACTGCACCTCTGACAGCAGGGACAGTAGAACCAGGAGATGAGCCAGCTCAACTCCACCGGATTGCTGATATGGTCAAAGCTTGCCTTCGACGAGCTCAAGAAGACACAGCACAAGCCACCTAGTCTTTGACACAGGTACATGGAGTACTTGTCGAGAAGCGCAGTGCTACCGAACGAGAAAAAATTGCTCTTCAATTACAGTGGGACAAAGAGAAAGCACAATTACAGCAGAGCAAGGAGCAGTTGATCGCGGAGTAGCTAGAAGTAAAGGAACAGGTCAACAAAGCACTTCTATCTGTGACTGTCATAGAAGTGAGAGTTGAAGAACAAATTCCATAGCAGGTGGCACAACTTGAAGAAGTGATCCAACAACTTCAGTAGCGCATCGCATATCTGGAACTTCGTACTGTGCCTGAGACCCCTCAAGATATAAGAGACCTACGGGAGGCAACTGCCTGCAATGCAGTTGGAAGATTAAAATCCCTTGCTTTGGAATGCAAGCAGTTGAGCTCTAGGAGTGCTCAAACTTATGAGAACCTCACAGAGAATCCAGAGTTGCAGGCATTGGAGTCAGAGCTCCAAGAAGCAAAGCATCACGCAGATATGTTACAGGCGCAGCTGAAGGCCTTGTCCCTAGTTGAAAGGATGAAGAGGTTTCATAAGCAACGCACAACTCAGCAACTGATACACATAATCCAGAGCAAAGTGATGGAAGTCACTCAATGAATCCAACCTGTGCAAGACAAGGCATGCCTGTTGTTTTCTGAGATCGAAAGCCAAGGAGTAGAGCTTGAATAGGTCATCATCACCGCATAACAATGCTTAGACGGGCCAATAATTGACGTAGTGATCCAGGACTTCACTGAGCAAGAGGCCGTAGCAATGCAGCAGGTCGAAGCAGCTCGAGCCAAGCTCGAGGGAGAATTGTTCAAACCAGAGTGACTCGGGATGAGTCACAGGTGAGTGTTGGGGGCCTGTTGGCCCTTGACCAAGTTTTGGGATAACCTTGGTCATTTTGACCTATTTTGGGACTTCGACACCCTGTCGAAGGAAGAGCGCAAGACGAAGCAAATATCAAGGGATCTCGGCCCACTTTTGGGTCCTTTTTGGGTTTTTGGGAATATGTAATGGGGAAGGGATGTCGGCCCGTGGGTTTACCCACGCTTAGGCCCACTTTTGTAAAGTATAAATAGATATCTAGGCATCTATCAGAATAGATAGAAATGTATGTGATGTAAGCTAAGTGCTAATAGGCTTTGTAAACTCTTTGTGCATGATTGTAAATGGCTTGTAGAGCTAAGTGCAAGTTGTTGTAAGAAGTTATAGAAGGCTTTGTGCTATAGCGCGAGGAAGAATGATCTAGTGAGCTGCACAGATCTTCTGTCCTATGCGAAGAAGGGTTTTTGTGGCTCTGTGCTGTAACATATTGAAGATGCTAATAAAGAAGAAGAGTTGGTGGACATAGCCCCAGGGTGGGGGTGAACCACGTAAATCTGTGTGTTATGCTCTGTGCTTTGACTTGATGTGTTTATCCCTGCTTTTGCTAAGTGCTTTGATGTATTTAGATAGATCTACTTATGCTTTGTGCTTCTTAGATGAATGTGAATGTTAGATCTGACATGTATAAAGATGCTTAGTGCTGATCTACTGGACCTAATATGTTTACTGTTGCTAAGTGTTGAAAGATCGTAGATCTAAGTGAATGATACGATGCTCTGTGCTATTTGTGAAGTATAATAAGGGTTGAATATTGATGAATGATCAATACTAAGTGCTCTGTAAGCGATATAATCATAGATATGTGTCCCAGCTAAGGTTGCAGACAGCTGAGTCTTGCAACCACCCCTACCTCTACCTCGGGTGAGACTTCATCTGCTTTGTAGGTGTTGTCGAAAGGGCTGGTAGTTAGGGTTTTGTTGGTGCGTTGTTGTAGCATTGAACCCCAGGTATGCCCCTGTGCCAACAAGAGATTTATTCTTATACAACCTCCAAGAATCCAATGCGACATGAAAGAAAGTTTTTTCATTGCATAATAATTTACATAAAGAAAGTTGCACCTATAATTTATTCTAATCGTGCCCTCGAAAGAAAGTTATTCCAATCATGATGGAAAATATTAGTATATAGTGTGGATTTGAATGAAGAAGTGGTATAAATAATCTGCAATGCTTGGTTTGCTTGAAATATAGCATATAGGAGTTTGTGTCCAATTTTATGGTTCCTTCCTCAAGGTTCAAGGCCTTTGTATGTACAGTTAGTATTCTTCAGGATTGCAGTGAAGTGAGGGTAAAATATATTTTGATTTTGGATAATTTAAAATATATAGTCACTTCTCTGTCACTCTTTCTATTGAGTTATAAGAGGGATTTTGTATGTCACTACTATGAGTAAATCATATCATAGTTGATCCTAGTTTTGTCTCTAGATTTTTTGGTAAAAGAATTGACATAGCAATAAACCATATTCTTCACCATGTTGTAAATTCACTTCACTGCAAGAAATAATTGAATGCTTTGAGAGATATGGTAATGAGAATAGAGCCTATGGAAACGCAGATCCATCAATACCATATGGCACTGAATATAAAGAGACGAAAACCACAACTCTTGACCTAACTTCCCCCTGTGACCAAAACCGACCAAACTTCCCTCAAAGATAGGGTACCCGAGAATATTGCATGCTCCCCTATCACCTAGGTCATATAGAATTTACCGGTGACATTTCAAACCCTAGGTACACATGCCTAACTAGGTCTTATAGTTGTATTCCCATTTACATTAAAATAACTCCACCTCAAACTTTGCATTCAAAACTTTCACCATTGCTTCGAATCTGAGTAAGCCTATCAACACTCTGCTTCCATGCTTGACTTGCCACCATCACTTCCATATCTAACTCTTCCTCCTCCAACAATTCATCATAATGGTCCATGATGATCTCGTGAAGGAATTCTGTCAAAAACTTCATGTGCATCCTCCAAACTACAGAACTTGGTATACATAAGCAATATACCCAAGAGGAAACCTTGCTCTAACCATTGCCACAACTTCCAACTCTACTTCCCCTTCGACCTTTCTCCTCAACATCCAACAACCTTTCAAACTCATAGGGATTTTCCTCCTGATGGAAAGAGTTCCAAACCCTCGGTTCCCTTGCAGCAGACTCTCCTTTTCTGCATGCAAATGAAAATCTTCCCTCAGATCTCACAAACGTTCGTTCGACCTCAGATCTTATACCACTTGTTGGGTTCGTAGCGGCCTGCAAAAAAAAAAGTTAATCAACCAGAGAATAATAATCACATCACACTCACACAACAATAGAGAGATGGGGGGAAATGGTATTATTTATTGCTCAGCCAAATTAGTGAAGAAATGAATACAAGTGTCATGGAGCATCTCACCGTCATCCATATTTAATGAGGAGAGATAACAAGCATTTCCAGACATACAAAAATCAAAATAATTCAGAAGATCTGAATATAATTGCAAGGGTATATGGTGTCACAACCCAACAAGTTTTATTGCTAAAATCAATAATCATGCTTCACAATGGATTAAAAAGATGCACGACCTTCTCCAACAAGCACTGCCAATAGTGAAAAAGTGCACAATACCAATTCTCGATGTTTTTACTCGTTACTAGATGAGAATAAATATCAATAGTTTTATTTTGTAGATTGAGAAGCATCTGAAATAGATTCCTTTAGTCCTACTAGAGAAATATTCAGTTCTACAAAAGAAGCAGACACAGATGTACCTAGATATGCGGAGTGAAAGCGCCCAAGATTTTGGAAGTAATTCTAAATCCACCTCTCAAGCTCCAATGGGTCGATATAATATTGAGGAAGGCCTTATAGTCGGACAATAACAAGTCTTTGAAACACTAGAGAAGTTGGTGATCAATGCAGAGGTCAAGTCTGTCTTCCGCACTGGTGTTGTTGGCAAGGGTGGATCCGAAAAAGCTTTGCTTCTTAAGAGTGTATTCAACAACCAAAAGGTGAGGGATCTCTTTAGTGATGAACTTTTTCTTTGGCTCACTGTTTATTTATCTCCCTCTTTTTCAAGTCTTAGAAATTAACTCTGTAAACAAACAATTGTGCAAACAAAGGAAGATCATGATCCAAGTATGAACGAAGAAGATGGAAAAAGTTTTTTGAGTCAGAAAATGCAGGCCAAGAGGTTTTCCCTCTTCTTAGATGATGTATGGGGAGAGGGTGGGAAGAATCATCAAACTTTTAGTTGATCATTGTTTGGTCGATCCATTTCTCAAAGACGTCGATCGTCGGGTGCTTCGTTGCAGGATGCACGACATGCTATGTGGTTTAGCAATACAAATTTTTGAGCAGGAAGAAAACTTCTACTACCACATAGGTAATGGTTTGACAATGTTGGTTGAAAATTAAAATTCAGAATGCATCAGGATTTTCTTGGATTACAACAAACTGAGTTCTCTTCCCAAGTCATTCAGAGCTCCAAAAATTTGCTCATTGTTAATGGTTGTAAACAATTTTACAAAAATTCCAAGAAAGTTGATTGGAGTATGATCTTTCTGAAGGTTATAGATTTAAGTAACATGCCCTTCAAGTCATTTCCAAAGAGTGTGGAGGTGGTTGAAATAGCTAGTATACTTGAGCTTATGAAAGGTTCCCATCAAAAGGTTGCCTATAGCTCTTACAAATCTTGCAAGTCTCTAGATACTTGACCTTTGTCAGTCTAGCATCACAAAATTTCCATAAGGAATTAATAAGTTAATATCCATGAGGTATTTTGATCCAGGTGGATATCGGTGACCACCCACCTTTTCCAACTCGCTCAAAACAATTTTCTGGCAATTTTGGCAATTTACTATTTTTAGTAGTTTTTAACTTATGGAGCCATTTTGAGGGACTAAATGAAGGTTTTTCGGGATCGAGCTTCTCAATGATAGTCGAAGGTTCTGATTGAGCCCCCAAATGAATCTCCTCGATAATACCTTTCCAACGAGATATCGTGCGCCTAAAATGGAGATCGTATGCAAAAGTTACGACCTTGGGAAGTTGATGTAATAACTTACCCAAACGAGGCCCACATGACTTTTGGTGCTTCATCTCCTAGGGTTAGTTTTTTGGATGTCTAGGGTTTTTGAAATTCCTTTTTATTGTAAAAAGGCCTTCAGAGCCTCATGGTAATCATCTTCTTGCGAATGAGCGCAATTGTCACATCTCTTCTCAGAGATGAGCTGCCACCATTCCAACAAGTTTGTTTTCCGTTGCATTTTACAGTTTGAGCTTATTTCCGTATTGAATAGAAAACCAGTTTTACTGTATCTTTTTTATTCTGTGTTAAGCATATTTTAATAATCTATATTCATTTTGTTCTGCTCATAAAATCTGGATTAGTGGTATCAGAGCAGTCTGCTCCTTATCGTCTTAATGCATGTCCCCAACGAGGTCAGGGTACAAAGAATTGGGTCTTGATCTTGTTTCTCTTGAGGAAAAAATATCTTGCACACCCAAGTGACCTCTCATGGAAGGAGAAAAGAAATATGATGGGACAAGAGATCCTTTTAAAATGTTGCTTGAGGAATCCCTCACGCAACATAGGAACGATATGATGGATAGTTTCGTGAAAATCCTTCAGTGGCTACCAACAGGTGACACATCTTCCTCGAGCGGAGGTGCCACCCCCTTCAAGGTAATAATCAACTTTGATATTCCTTTATTTGAAGGTAATATAGACGCAAATGCTATAGACAAGTGGTTGAATCTACTAGAAGGCTATCTTTTTTTCCATAACTTTTTGAATAGAGAAAAGATTACTTTTGCACTCCTCAAAGTCGTTCCCCATGTCAAAGATTGGTGGGAAAATTTCTGTGAGCAAAAGTAAATAGAGGAACCCTCATTATCTATAGTCGTGGCCACCTGGGAATCCTTCAGGGATGCTATTAAGGAACAATACTACCCTGTCAGAAGTTATGATGACTTGTATACCAAATGGACCACACTACCGCAAGAAAGAGACCAAGCAGTGCCAGAGTTCACAAATATCTTCCATACCTTGCACACCAAGCTGGGTATCAAATATTCGAAGAAACATCTGGTGCTCAAGTATTATGATGCTCTGCATAGATACATCCAGACCGAAATGGAATTTCTTGACATCTCTTCCTTGTGCACGGCCTACCGATATGCGGTTAAAATCAAGCAAAAGCTCAAACAAAAGACACAACAATTTGGGCCTAGGAACCCCTCACAGCAAAAGCCAGGAAGGGGCGGCCCCAACCCACAGAAAAATGACAGAGAAAAGATGGAAAGTATCAGGACAACCAGTCCAAGCCGTAAGCAAAGAAGGACACTGGAAAGTCAAATAAATATACCGGGAAGTGGTGTGACTTCCATAAGAGCCCTTGGCATAACACTGTTGACTATCGCTCAAAGTAGTCGCTGGTGGCCGAAGTGAAAGCCTATGAATTAGATGCAAGTTCTGAATCTGATTCAGAACTAGAAATGGGAAGACAGATCATTGACACAGAACCCAGTGCCACCATTTCTACCACCAAGCTATCCTGGTGAACCATATGAGCCAGAAGAAGGCGAGTGCCTCTTCCTTTCACAGATGTGGATAAAAGGCACCCCGCTGCACTTCATCATTGATAGCAGTAGCCAGAAGACACCCATCTCAGTAGAGGTCATCAAGCGGTTGGTCCTACCGACAACACCACACCCACAACCCTACACCATTGGATGGCTCTGCCAAGGAAGCAATCTTTGCATTAGCCAACAATGTTGATTGTCATACGACATCGAGCCCTTCAAAGATGAGGTATTGTGTGATGTTTCTCCTCTTAAAGTTTGTAATGTTCTTTTGGGCCAACCTTATTTATGGAAACATCATGTTGTGTATGGAACTTCAGATCTTCTTGGGCCTTGCCAATTTCTATCGCAGGTTCAAGTTGGGATTCTCTCATATCGCATGGGTGCTCAGCCAAGTAACCAGGGGTGGCGGTAAGGAAAAATTTGTGTGGGGCTTGTCCCAACAACAAGCCTTCGATGAATTGAAGAAGCACTTTTTCTCATCCCTAGTACTTTCATTATCAGACCTGCAACATCCCTTTGAGATCGAGACAGATGCTTCAGACTATGCTATGGGCGTCGTTCTCACTCAAAACGACCACCCCATGGCATATCATAGTGAGACACTATCATATGTTGTCTGCAAGTACCCTACTTACTACAAATAAATTTTCTCCATTGTGAAATCCTACCACTAGTGGAGACATTACATTCTTGGGAAGGAGACAATCATCCACACTGATCACAAGCTACTACAGTTCATGCAGACCCAAGGAAAATTGCAGAATGACTACCATCAGAAGTGGTCCACATACTTACAACAGTTCCACCTCAACATCAAGTATAAAACAAGAAGTACCAACTGAGTTGTTGATTGCCTAAGACAACCTCCAGTCGTGGCACTCACCATGGTGCTAGACTCTTGCATCCACGAGACCTCCAGATGGCCCCACCTCTACGCGACAGACACTGACTTCTCCACTACCTACCAAATGTTGGGCGCCAACTCAGTGGTCACTAATTTCCATATTCAAGACAGGTTGTTGTGCCATCTGGGCCATCTCTGCATTCCATTAAACGAGTGTGCAAAGATGATTTGGGAAGCTCACTACAGTCTGGTGGAAGGACACTTTGGCATCAAAAAGACAGTGACAATGCTGCAGAAACATTTCTATTGGCCAAAACTTCGATAGGATGTCGGCAAGTATATTAGGTCATGCACCGCTTGTGCCATTTTGAAACCAACCACTAAGAAATAGGTCATGTACACCCCTCTGTCTAGTCCTGACAGGCCGTGGGAATCCATCTCAATGGACTACATGTCGGGCCTCTCGTCCACCAAGAGGGGAAATGACTGTGTTTTTGTGGTTGTTGATCGCTTTTCTAAGATGGTGATTCTAGCCACCTACAAGAAGAACATCATAGCAGAAGCCACTACCAAGATCTTCTTTGAATGAGTATGGGTACATTTTGGGATCCCACAAAACATTATCTCAGACCATGACAGTCGGTTCCTCAGCACATTCTATTCGAACCTCTGGTCACTGCTGGATACCAAGGTCACCAAATCCACTGCCTTCCACCCCCAGACAGATGGCCAAACTAAGGTCGTCAATTAGATGATCGTACATATCCTGCGCATGTACAATTTAAAACACCCCCGCACATGGGATGAGATTCTTCCCTATGTCTAACATAGCTACAACTGAGCCCTACATAGCTCAATTGCCCATAACCCCTTTCAGGTGGGGTTGGGATTCCAACCATTGGGCCCCATGGATGTTGCACTACCCCTGGTGACCACCTCGACCGACCCATCCCCTGCTCCACCAGAAGCTGACAAAGCCACCCAATTCATTGAGTGGATCCAACACATCCTCCAACGGGTTCATAATATTCTACAAAATTCTAATGCCAAGTACAAGCAACGCCATGATCAACATCGGGTGCCACATAAGTTTCAGGTGGGATACAAATTTTGGTTTCACTTGCATAAAGAATGACTTATAGGGCCCCATCGGAAGCTTTGCCAACTCCATTATGGGTCATACACCATCACCAAGGATGTGGGTGAAAATTATTTTGAGCTCAACATTCCCCCTTTCCTTTGTTAATATTATGGTAGCTGCGGGAGGTATTTACCCCCACGTGTGAACCTGACGAGAATAGAAGACTCCGGGAAGCAAGAGAAACCCTAATGAGTTGGCTAATAACCCTAGAAGCCTTGTCAGCTCAAGAAGATAATTTATATTAGGTTATTAGCCTCCAAGAGAAGAAGTTGGCCAGAAATAATAATAAAATACTGAACAGACACTTATCCAGAAGGAGAAGTCGGCCCCAGCAAAACTGGTAGGATTACTATAAATACAGGGCACCAATTCTCATTTGCAACATCTCAGAATTGCAATTTCCCAGTTGGTGCGCACTGCAGTTGCAATTTGGTGCGCAGGTTTGGAGGAGGGTTGCAGGTGCAGCTGCAGCAGCAACAAGTTCTCAGTATTGGCTTGAATATCTCTTGGCTAGGGTTTGGAATATCTGATCAACTTTTTGTGATGCGCTATCCTTGGGGATTGATGTGCTACCCTTTGTTTGGCTATCTAGCCTAGGGTTTGCTTTCGGAGGAATTCTCAGTCAAGGTTAAGGTGCTCGAAGGGAGGCTTTGACCTATGGTTGGGTGACGAAGGTATCGTCAATGGTAAAATGAGCACACCATCTTCTATATTCTAACAGTTTATGGGCCCACACCCCTTCAGTCAGCCTAAAACGCTGGAAGGAAACATAACCGCTAGACATTGAGATCGTTGAGGAACTTCTGCTAGGGTTACTAGCAGGAGCAGTTTCCAAAAGCATTGTAGCTAGGGTTACCAGCAGAAGCAGTTGTAGAAACCCTAAACCTCTTGTCGAGGCACCTTAAGTGACGAGATTGACCTAATCTCCGGATAGATTAGTGCACCCTAGCCCAATGCATCTCCTGGTACTCTCAGAAGGCCAGGACGTGAAGTTTGAATTTCTGGTCAAATCTAGGGTTTGACCAAGTCAAGCAAGCCATGATAAACTCTATGAAGTTTGAGAACAAGCTAGATGGAGCCTCTAACTTTAGAGCATGGAAGACAAGGATTGACTTCATCCTTGCTAAGAATAAAGTGTTGGATATTGTGATAGGAAAGATCGTGAAGCCAGAGTTTGAAGAAGGAAAAGAGAAGGAACCGCAGAACGTTGCAGCTATGGAGAAGTTCAAAGACATTGACATCAATGCCATGAGTATCATAGTGGATTCCATAAAAGACCACTTGATACCCTACATCTCCCATCTTGATTCATCAAAGAAGATGTACGATGCCCTAACAAATCTCTTCTCAGTCAGAAACATTGGACAAGTTATGATTCCGAAGAATGAGCTCCGTGACATGAAGATGAATGATGACGACAACATAACATCATACTTTGTAAGGATATCTCAGTTAAGATATCAACTACAAGCTATTGAAGAGATCACTTCAGAAAAGGAATTGGTGAACATAGTACTCAATGGTCTTCCCAAGACTTGGGATGCATTTGCTGCAAGCATGAACACAAGGAAGGAGTACCCGACATTTGAAGAACTTTGGACTTGTTGTGCTCAAGAAGAATCAAGGATCAATGCAAAAGAGAAACCCCAAAGGAAGAACGATGATCAAGCCTTCACAACAAGATTCAAGAACTTCAGGAACAAAAGGAAGTTTGGTTCAAGGAGGAAGCCAAATCAAGAGAAAGACATTTCAGAAATATAATGCTTCAACTGTCAGAAGTACGGTCACTACAGGAATCAGTGTCCCGAGCTAAAGAAAAGGAAGGAGAAACACGAAGCATTGATTGCCGAAGAAAAGGAACCTTCAAAGAAGACTAAGCAGGATGGAAGAGACTTCTTCTACTAAAAGGTAACAACACTCTTCTTGTTTGTTGTACATATCTTGTTTGCATCATCTTTGTACATATCTTGTATATCTATCTCTTGGAAGATAATGTGTTCCAAGAAGAACTATACCTATGAAAGAACAAACAAGATGAAAAGAGTTATCATTAGATATTACACATGAAAGAATGAAATATAT
>ML798562.1:340077-352524 GCA_009831015.1 Picea engelmannii | reverse complement strand
ATAATATATGGATCATAATCTAATATATCATATAGATTGTTATTTGTCATAATAGATAGAGTATCAATTATTTATCATATAGATAGATTATTGGATGCCCATTATGCTACTAACCTCAAACATAATGTTATTTATGATGCTATTTTTTTAGTGTTGATGATCTCTATTGTGCCAATGTGCATGATATATATGGAGTTAAGTGTTCATTGATTGGATATTTTTTAGGGTGAAAATTATTACTTAATTTTGTTTGCATGTTAAATTAAATGGAATCTAAAATATGGTGTAGGCATCATGACTCTGAATAATAGATATATATGAATAAATATTTGAGTGAAATTAAATATGCAAATGGGAAATTATAATAGATAAATAAATCTTTAGAGGTTTAATTAATATTAAATATATTAAGCTTGGCAATTATAACAAATAAATAAATATTTTGGTTTAAATAATATTAAATATATAAAATTGGCAATTATAAAATGTTAATTTATATAATATGCAATTAGGTTTTAGTGATATTGAATATGCATTTGCAATGAAATCCCATCACGGTTATAATTTCCTAAATCAACAATAGGTTTGCATTTCCAAAGTTACTAATGTAGAGAAATATAACTTTAGGCAATGGCTAATGCTGCCACAATAGTGCACATTATCCCTAAGTACATTTCTACAAAGTAGAAACATAAAAAAATATTGATAATATTGAAAAACCAAAAAAAAAAAAAAGAGTACAATACATAAGTCTTAAAATTTTAAAATGTACCTATTATACTTATAAGCATTTACAAGTTTCAACTCACTTAGTCTTTCCCATATCTCAGAGAGCACAACTAAGACACTGAAATTGTTCACATATCATAATATTTTTAATTAAACTTTTATATATATATATATATATATATATATATATATATATATATATATATATATATATATATATTATTTTAAAAAATTTTATCTAATAAATATTATATTTTTTTTAATGAACACGTGTCAACTTTAAGTTAAGCACAAAAAGAATTATACATCTCCTCCAAACTAGATTCTAAAAATTAAAATGCACCTCTCGGTGTAATGATGACAATTTTGGTGACCTAGTTATCAATACAAAATGTTGATATACACTAGATTCAAACATAGTGGATGCATGACTTCATTATACAATTTGAATGTTTGGTGAGCCAAAATGATTATTATAAAGGAGTGGACTTTAAGTACATGTTGTAGAATTCTATTATCGAATGTTAATCCCCCTCATCTTTTGTTTTTCATATGATATGATTGTTCTTCTTTCTAACTCTAACCATCTGTAATTGCATTATTTTCGTGATAATTATGCATCAATGGTTTGCACCTTCTGTCAGGAAAACGTTTCACTTTATATGGTCAACGGTTACTCTAGAATTTACATGTTTGGTCCACATGCAACCTGAGTTTGGTTCTATATTGATATAGCTTGAGGGAACTTGCGTGTTGCCTTGTTTTGATCATTTTCCCTACATATTATTGCTTTGAAACATCTTTACTAATTTTCATATTCCTCTTTCAATAAAATATGACATTTATTTATCTTCAAAACAATTTACTTCAATGTAGAATATACAATTTTATACTACAAAAAATATTGTAGCTCGTGCAACATGAGTGACGAATACCCATCATAGCTTCTAAATATCAAAAATTGTAGTTAGGTTGTAGATAGGTTCTAGAGAATTGTGAAATTTACCTTTATTTAATTGCTTTGGTTTTTTTATTTTGTTTTACTAGTAGTTGACATCTTTGGCTTTTTTATTTTGTTTCCAGAGTTTTATGGGAAGCTCACAAGAAGGTATGTGATCCTTAGAATCAATGGTACATGACTTACAACTGTTTTTTTTTTTTTTTTGATGAAATGGCCTGTTATCTAGTTATATCAATAGGTAGGTTGTCTACTTGTAGTATTGAAGGTAGTAGAGGTAGATGTTGTCTAGATCAATTTCACTCTCAACAAATTTGGTAGATTGTCTACTTATGGTATTGAAGGTAGTGGAGATATTTTTTGTCTATTTGGACTTTAGACCAATTTCACTATCAACAAATTTGTTGAAAAAAAACTCAACTAATTGAGGAGTCAAACTCAAATCTCATGGTTAGCAAGAATAATCATTCTTAGTTCAGTCCTCTTTGAATTGGTTGTTTTCAATCTTAATATGAACGTCAAAGTTTGACATTCAATTTTGTGAATGTCATTTCTTTGTCATTATTAGCATGTGACATATCAATGTTCATTTTAAAAAACAAATAACACTATACCTATGTTGAAATGGTATTCAATAGAAAGTAGTTTTTTCAATACAATTCATACATTATCAAACAATGTGCATTTTTTTCTTGTGAGATGTTGGACATGATGCATTGTTTCTCCTCTTTTTGATGTCCTATAATTGTTAAAATACTTGAACATAACTAATGTAAAGTATACCAACCTACAATTTATTGGGAGGTTACCAATTAATTATGTGGCTTTTGGCTTATAATCTTATTAAAACATCTTTTATATTATTATATTCCTTTTATATTATCTTGATGCAAAACACTTTTGAAACACAATATTATTGAAGTGCATTGTTTTGGTGTTGGTTACACATATAGATTGATTTAGGTTGATTATGATTTTCATTTGGTGTTTATGGCCTCTTTTGTTACAATTGAATGGTAAAATTGCTAATCTACATATTTTCAAAAAGAAAAACACACTAATTAATATAAAATACATGAATCACAGTGAGCTCTGCTAGGGTTTTGATGTCGACAACATTCAGGGTTTTCTGATTCTCTCTTCTCCCAACATGGTAGATGATGCAATTTGCATATTTGTACCCTTATGACTATGATTGAATGAACACTCAGGAGGAGGCGAAATCCCCCTTGTATCATAATGCGGCAACAAACAATCCAACCTTCGGGACCAGATCCCCCAGGCCGAGTTGAATATGGAAAAAGAGATGGAGGTCAAAGCCAAATCCTCTCATCCAAAAGTGACTTGCATCTGGAATCTAGGTAAATGTCTATCTCAAGCTACTGTAGCTCCAAAGTATGTGGTTAATTCAACCAGGGTAGGTGAACACAAGCAATTTATGAAAGATCAGGCCCTAATAGGAAATTTTTTAGGACTATGGCCTTCGGAACGAGACTTGATCAAATAGATTAACACTTGGTGGAATATTAAAGGGCACTATGAGCTCCAATTAGGATCAAAGGGTTTCTTCACAACTATATTTGATAATCTGGAAGACAAAGATAGAATATTTGAGAATGGACCATATTGTTTCAACTCTGCTGGTCTCTATCTCTAGTTTTGGACAGATCGATTCAGTCTAGAAAAAGAATATACTTCTCATATGCACCGGTGTGGATCAGGCTCTACTCACTTCCTCAAGAGTTCTGGCTCAGGGAAATCCTAGCTGGCATTGGAATTACACTGGGGGTCTCTGTCAAATATTTGGAGGCAACACGCCAAAGACGATACACTTCCTATGAATGAATATGCATTTACATGAACATTGCCAAACCTCTACCTAGTTCCCTAACCCTAGAGTACTAGGACGAAGAATGGGTTCAAACCATTGACTACGAGCATATCCCCTTTAGATGTCGAAAGTGTCACAAACACGATCATTTGTTCAGGAATTCCCCCATAAATGCTTCGGCCGGTGTCACTAAAGGAGCAGCAAAAAATTCCAAATATGGTTTCACGCAGGTCTAGGGAAGGAAAAAACAATCTCAAAATAAACTTCCCTCGGGATCAAACAAAAAAACGTCCACAAACAACTCATATGAAGTCCTGAATCAACTTCTAGACACTCAATTAGTGGAAGATACCCATCCTTATGAAGGTAAGATCGGTAACAAAGGTAAAGATAAATAGGTCATGGAACTAGTACTAGAGAAGATCACCCCACCAATATGAAAGATTCCCACTGAGGAATATCAACTCACAGAGGATAGTGAATACATATCAATGCAGCTTGATGAGAAAGTACTAGAAGAAATATATCTAGAAAAAATGGAAGAGTCATATCACAAAGAAGATCTGCAATCTATCCCCCTGGAGCAACTACATAAGGTACTTAAATTCTATTTAAATTCCACTGCAGGAGCTACTTCCATATATGGCGGCAGTCTAAGAATCCATTCAGACCTACAAAAGGAAAATCACAAAATTCTAAAAGAAGGAAAAATAAGAGGAAGAAAATCATCCCAACAACTCATCCAAGAGGTTGGTAGTTTTATGACTAATTCAGGGAAAATACAAAAGCTCACAGAGGGATTATTCAACTCCCCCCCACCTACCTCCTCATGAATATTCTCTCATGGAATGTAAGAGGCCTAAATGGAAGAACCAAGAAGAGAGTTATTTGAAACAATATTTGATCATGTCACAAAATCCAAATATTTTACTTCTACAGGAAATAAAAAGTGTCAGGCCCATCGCTGAGAATACCCTTTCAAGATGTTGGCGTCAAAGTAGGTATGTCTACAATGATTCTATAGGAAATTCAGGAGGAATCACAATCTTAAGGAGTTATGCAACAATAATAATGGACAATTTTTTCTCCACCTGATGGACCATTACTGTGCATTATCGGTCCATTGGATCAAACAAACAAGGGGTCTTAACAAACATTTATGGACCCCCTTACCCTCAAGAGAAGGGATCCTTCCTTTCAAGCCTATCTAATCTAGGAGCCATTGTGCAACAAATAAGGTGGATCATTGGTGGAGATTTCAACATCATCCTCTCCTTAGAGGAAAAGAGAGGAGGAATCAGAAGACTGGGCATACACACTGAGGGTTTGTAAAAGGTAATAGATGGTCTACATCTGATTCACCTAGAAACTCGTAACAAAATATTCACTTGGTCAAATCGACGTTCAAGATTCATGATTTCTTGACCTTCACTTGGTCGTCTCGATAGATTCATGATTTTTGAATCTTTAATGCTATAAGGTCCACTTATGGAAGCAAGTATTTTCCCTCGATATTGCTTGTATCATTGGATGATCCAACTCTAGATCGACCTTGTGATATCTCCTCAGCACAAGCCATTTTGGTTTGAAATTTTTTGGCTCTCCAACCCCAAATTTAAGGAAAATTCCCTCATCTGGTGGGAGAATGTTACAGTTTCCCATGACACCTTGATGTATAAATTTCAGTAGAAATTAAAAACTTCAAACAACACCTGAGAGACTGAAACAGAGAAGTATTTGGCAACATATTTCAGGCTCAACGATCCCTAGAACAATGAATGGAATAAATTCAAACAGAACTCATAACCCAGGGTAGCATCGAATCTCTTCAAGAGGAAGAAAAAAAACTGAAACAATAGCTAGAGGAAAGGAACCGACAAGAGGAAATTATCTAGAGACAAAAATCTAGATTCCAATGGCTATAAGAGGGAAAAAATAATACAAAATTCTTTCACCGATCCATGGTACAGAGAAGACATGTCAACCGAATCACAATCCTGGAAAACAATCAAGGTTAATATCTTCTGGATCATGAGAGCATTGAAAATGAACTCATCAACTACTACCAGGACCTATTAACATAACCCTTCCAAGATTGATCACAAGCTATCAATAAGATTACTCAGCATATTCCATCTCTAATAACCCAGGAACAAGATGAAGCACTTCTTATACAGATCACTATTGAAGAAGTCGATCATGTAGTCAAAGACATGCTGGCTGGAAAATCACCTGGTCCTGACGGTTTTACAACTGATTTCTTCCATCACTGTTGGAGAATGGTTCATGAAGAAGTTGTTCAACACTCAACACACCCTAAAAACCTTATGAAATTTTATCACTTTTGGGTACCACTTGTTTTCTTCACTGTCTGAATCGATTTCACTCTGGGAAATGGTTTATCTTTGTTTTGTTTTCATGACTCTTATCATGAAGTTGGGTTTGTTTGAACTTGTGAAGCATCATGTCTAAAAATAACTTGACACCCGAATTCAGAATCGACAACTAACAATGCACTCAAGTTCGCGTCGAGAAAAATTCGAGCAAGAAAGGGAACCATAAAGTTACAACAGTCGTCGAGCATCGATCCCCTATCAGCGTCGATAGAAGGTGGGGTTGGTTTGCGTAAGTTATTCACACAAAGTTTCAATAGATAGGCGATCCCTTTCGGCATCAACAAAAGGCGGGAAGGATAGACATTGACAAAAGGCGTAAATAAAATCATTGATAGTCGATGACCGATGCGCTTTATCAGGGTCGGGGAAATACATAAAATTTAAAATAATCATTTTGTCCGCGACAAGCATAAAGTTGATCGTTGATCCCCGATGCGTTTTTGGCATCGGGTCTTTTTCGAGAGAGTCGATCCTAGAGCACTTGGGTAGGATGATTGTCGATCACCGATCCTTGATACTTTTCGGTGTCAGAGAGATAGGATTGGATTTTAGAGTGTATAGCTTAAAGAAATTCTCGATCTTGATTAACACGAGAAAACGAAGTCATCGGTCTCGAATTCCACGTGTCTTACCACATGAGGGGGATGTACGACCTAGTTTCATCCCAACTCATTTTAAGGTTTCCTCGGTCCTATTCATGCCTCCTAGTCAGCTCCATATAGCAAGATCAATCGACATCGAAACTTTTGCAAGGAGATATCGATGAAAACATTTGAAGCACAATCCCAACCCTAATTGACCAACAAAACTAGCGAAACGATAGGATATTTGCGGCATGAGATATGATCGGATTTGGAAATTTAATAGGCCAGTTAATGCTCGATCCCACATTAGTTTCTATCTTATGCGTCAATTAGACAACAAAATTTTGAAATCGCCGATAGACCACATTACCACCCGCGCCCGCACTATCAACCCACGATGAATTTAAAGTTTAAACATCTTTGAAGATCTAGCAGAAGATTTAATTAAATTACACTCATAACCCGAATTAAATGGCTGATGTTACAAGGTAAGTTCATTCCTATTTAAATATCTAGAACGGTTCCAAATGAATTCATTATGCGCACAAGTTGAATTCTAGAGCATCCAAAGGAGATGAGTGAACATCCCGAGACTGTACCGACCCTCTGATTATCAAAACCAAGTTTAACAAGATGCAAAGGTATGTATTCAAGTTTGTCAATTCGTTGGCCGTAATATATGCATCTGGTTTTTGTTGCACAAACTCTAAACTATTTTCTAGATGTAGGTAATATGTCACCAAGGAATCCAACCACCAGACGCTCGCCGAGGGAACCCAAGCTGAAAGAAGCTGAAATGGGAGAATGTTCTTCTCCAGGGACCGCGAGGCGGTTGGAGTATGCTCCCAGGGTGTAGCCTTTCATTAAAACAACAACCAAGGAATATTTGTCCAACCCCCGGCCTTTGATGACACAGAGGCAAGCACCGGATCCAAAGTGATTCTCCCACCATGGGGGGATCTCTTCAATAGAATTAGCCGAGAAGAATACCTAGAGTATATCCCTCACAGTGACCCAGACGTTAGGGTGCTCGATGACCAGGTGTTCTAGAACATTTGACGGTCATATTTACACATGGTGGCAAGAAGAACCCCGGTTTCCCCTGCATAGAGGTTCTGAAATGGCTTATCGACCATTCAGACGGGCATAAGTTCTTGATAAACAATGAGAATGGCGGATGTGTCAGAGTTTTCCTCCCGACAGAAGTCTAGAAATACTACAAGCTCAGGGACCTAGAGGAGCGGCTCAACACAAACTTTGTGGTGAAGTTCTATGAACTCCATAACACCAACGAGTGATGGCCTCATGGTGGAATGAGGAAAAGAAGTTCACTAATCGGAGAAATGACTGGTATGGAATGATTAACCTAAGGGAGCCATACATCTATTTGATGGACCTCATCTGTCGGCGATATGGAGAAAAAGATTGCTCCAAGTTTTCATAAGCATGGATGCCTTTGGCATACACAATGGTGATCTCCAGGAGCAGCTTCAACTGGGGATAAATATTTTATAAACAATTGAGCATCTGTGTACAACAGTCCCAAACGCCGAAAGAAGGGGAAGCACCCACCTTTCACATGGCCTCACACCTGCTCGATGTCATCTGTGCAAGGAATGTCTTCGTCGACATGAATTTAAGTCGGTATGTTACAAAGCTCCCGATACATGTCTACTTCAGCATACTATGGGAGAACAGGTACAAAAAATATTATGCACTCATCTACAATGAATTCATCACCCGCATTCATTTCATTATTTTTAAGAAGGAATTCCCAAGATTATCCACAACAGCCAAGAAGATGGTAGCAAAGGTAGGTCATTGGTATTTGGACGAACTCTCAACCTACATTAGGGTGTTCAGGGCCACCAAAGCACCACATCTCCTACCTGCTCATGTCCCAGACCGGCTCATTGTGGGAGAGATTTGTTATCAGACTATCCTGTAGGGCTATAACGCCACATTAGTCAAGGACAAGAAGCGAGCGTTCATACCCTATGGTTTCCATGTGGGGTTATATCTGGTGAAGGATACTGCTCAAGCCAAACAACAAGGACTTAGCCAACTAGAATTCAGGTTCTCGACAGGCCGATTCCACAAGCACAATCCTAAAGGCCTGGTCCTCCAACATGCTTCACAGGTATCATCCTATTGGTCGTACGCTCATGACAAGTTTGAGGATGAAGTTTTCACAGAGTGTGCCCAGGACTGGGATGAGGTGGTGCAGAGAATGTCCAACCCAAACATGACTAGGTTCAAGGCCATGAGTATGGATGAACATGTGGAAACAATAGAGCAGTCGGCTCAAGAGGCCCTCAGAGCTAGGGAAGAAATCAGAGCGGAAGAAACCACAGATCAGATCACCAGGGGAAATTTCAACCCAACCCGATATAGCAAGGACATCAGGGAGAACAAGTGTACCAAATCCCTTGTTTGATTTGATAACCATTTACGATGATGAGGAGAGTTCGGATGTGTCCTTGGTGACTCTAGTAGAGATTACAGAGGAGAAAGAACCTGAGAGAGCATCCACCCAGGGTCCTGATGCTCTAGTTCAGAGCCGTCCGTAGGTCAAGCATGAGGCAAAAAGTGCCTTAGACACTGAGCCACTTGACATACTAGGAACCCCAAGGGACAACTCGAGGGATGAGCTAGGATCGGGTGAACGAGAAGAAGAAATTACAAAATGGGAAATCGACATTTCAACAACCGATCACCAAGTAAGCACTGAACCTGCCCCTGATTCCTCGGTTTTGGACGATACCTTACCACCCAATGAGCAACAACCAAAGGCTGAGCCATCGGGACATATAGAAGAAGTTCAAGAACCCATCCTAGAACAGATATACATAGTTAGGAGCCTGGGGAATACTCTAACTTGGGGAGAAAAAAAAATCCTCGAACCTGTTGATGAGGTTGCCGATATATAAGCAATTGCATACAACCAAAAGAGGAAATCCATCATGAAGAGAACCACTAAGAAGAGGAGGCTTGCATTGGACAGTTCAATCCTCATCACCACAGAGGAAAAATTGATCATCACAGAGCACGCCAGGACGTCCGAGCTTATCGACACAAGGAGGGAGATCAAAGATGCCACCCTGGATAGAGAAAGGAAATATGAAGAGGAGTTGGTTGCTGCACTAAAAGAGTTGGAGTATCTGCGCCACCTGGAGAAATACTATCAATACTCCACACAAGACATGATGTTTTTGAGAAGTGAGTTCTAAGACTCCTATGACAAATTCATGAATGAACGACACCTTTTCACAAAAGGGATATCCGACTTCCAAGAAGACACCCTCATGGCACTAGCAACCTGCAAAGATGTGGAAATATGGTACGAGAAGGCCCACCAAGCAATGGAAAGAATTGATTACATCAACATGGTTAAAAAGGGTTGAGACGTCGAAGAGCATGGCATTCGGGTTCTAAGGGACAACAACATAGATTGGATAAGGAAGGAAGCCAAATACTGGGTGAAAATGGCCTAAGAACCTCAACGGGAGATTCAAGAAAAATCAGCCGATTGCGAAAGGAGTTGGGTCAAGATTAATAAAGAGATGAAATACATCGGTCTCCTAGAATTCGTCTCACCTGAGGACTTTGTCGACTTGCATGACATAGTCAAACAACATGCAGAACAAGATTCGGCGTGGAATACAGAGATATAAAAGGTGGCAAACATGGCGCCTGGTCAGATACAACAGTTCATGGAGCACCCGATCAAGGCTCGAATAGTATTACAATAGTTAAGTGTTAAAATAGTCAAGTATTAGGCATGGGCAGTAGAAGTGAAGGAGATCCTTTTGGCCCCGATGGACCAACACAGATTCCCGTATGCCAACACATGCGAGGAACTTTTCGTCAAATGGTCAGAGTATGAGAAGAGTCATCCACTTCAGTGAAACCATTCGATGACTCTTAGAAGACAAAGAGATAAAAGCACCATGTGGTGATATTTTTTTTTACTTAGCTTGCACTTTTGATAGTTATTTTTAGTTAATGATTTGTTATAAATAAGAGGATCGACCTTTTAGAAAGGGTCGATGGTTTTTGCAAAGACCCTCATTTTTTGTAATTGTAAAGAACTATTTCCAAACTACCTTAATTGAGAAGTAATGTTTAGGACTGGAGACAAACTTCCTTTTTTCATCAAAGGTGTGTGTGATTGGATCCAAGGAGGAATTATTTCTGACTTTATCTCATGAATGGATGTTGTAATGAGTAAGAGTTTCTGAATCTATTGATAAGTTAGTTGATTCAATATTTTTATAGTTCTTGTCTCTAATGATGGAAAGAAAATCATTGTGTTAATGTGTGATTAATGATTAGAGATAAGAAAACTATTTTTCTTTCCATCGTTTATTGTGTGTATGTTTTCTTTCGATAATTGTATCTCAGTCAATAATTGAATACCAACAAGTTAATGTATTAGTACTAGGCTTGTCACAGGTGTGAAAATCTTTGTCTAGATGTTTGAGCATAAGGGTTATCCCAAGCTCATCCTTCTCAATAGTTAATATTTCCCCTTCTACCAGCTGGTTTATACCATCACACATCTTTTATCAGGCCCATCTAGTAAAATAAAATACAAAAAGAGAACGTTTAAACTGAAGGAGGAATTTTCATAAGAAAATATCATGCCAATCACTATGTAAATCCCATCGATTATTTGGATGGATCGACAGAACACGAGAACCATTCCATTATCAAACGCTGCAAAGTCTAATTGGGCCTCAGTGGTGTTTTTGGTTTCTGCGACCCCTCAACAGAAGTCTGGATATTGGTGGAGGATTCTCGAATTTCTAGTAGTGTCCTAAAGTCTCTCAATGCAACCATCATAACGTTGATACCAAAGGAAGAGCGAGTATCTCATCCAAAGCAGTTCTGACCAATTTCTCTTTGCAATGTCATATACAAGATAATAACCAAGGTAATCGCTCTCTGCCTCAAACCTCTTCTTCCTTTTATTATTTCAAAAGAGTATTCTGGTTATGTAGAGGGATGCCAAATCATGGATAGTGTTATTTTATCCCATGAGGTTACTCACTCCTTGAAATCCTCCTGGACACCAGGAATCATACTCAAGCTAGACCTCTTAAAGGCCTTTGAAAAAATTAGTTGGCAGTATATGAGGTCCCTTGTTTTAGCCTTTGGTTTTTGCAATGAGTGGGTCAACTAGATTCTCAACCTAACTTCAAATCCTTTCTTCTCCATTTTATTTAATGGAACCCCTTCAAAAAAATTTACCCCCTCAAGAGGTATCCACCAAGGGGGTCCCCTCTCTCCTTTTCTCTTTGTCATCGTGGTTGAAGGTCTAAGTCGTTATATCAAGGAGTCCATCAGGGATGGTTCACTTTGTGGCCTACCATTGCATGGAATCTAGCCAACGATCTCTCACATCCAATTTGTAGATGATACCATGATGATGGTCTCCCCCACTACTAAGGAAGCTCTCAAGACCCATGAAATTTTAAAATACTTTAGTGAGGCCTCAGGCACCTCCATTAACTCTGAAAAATCCCAGATCTTGTTCTTCAACACCCCTCAAGCCATTCAAATCCACATATCTCATATCTTCGGTTTCTCTAGGAGTTCCCTTACATCCAGATTCTTAGGTATCCCTCTAATTGATAACTCATAGTGAAATAGTTCCCGAGAACCCCTCATTCAGTCCCTAACCAATCATTTTACATCCTGGATCTTTCATTCCCTCAACCTGGCTGGGTGTCTGATTCTTCTCAAGGATTTTCTCCAAGCAATTCCTATCTAACTATTTTATCCTCTTTCCACCCCCAAGTCAGTCTTAAACACCATCTAAGGAATTCAACTGAAGTTACTATGGAAAGGTAACAAAGAAGGATGAAAATGGGCCTTAGTTAGTTGGGACAAGCTTTGCAAACCAAATCTCTTGGGTGGCCTTGGGCTTCAAGATCCATGTCTATT
>ML798562.1:323634-340027 GCA_009831015.1 Picea engelmannii | reverse complement strand
ATGAAGAAAGAAATACATTCCTCATGTTGATGATCTAAAACTTATTATATGGAATGAACAACTCTCGGGATCCCTTATCTAGAATGCGGCCTAGCAAAACTGCAAATCCATATAGGAACATGGATTTTGGGAGATTAGGGACAAACATAATGCTTTATTTTGGTCAAATTCTTGGCAGAAAATGCCTCCACTACTCCTTCAGGACCACATGTAGGACATACATACCCAAATGTTGCATAATGAAAACATGTACATGTCTGATCTATGGAAAGAAATAGTCCCTTCCTCACTTTGGAGAGAATGGAAATTGACTCATGAAGATCTAAACTTACCACCAGACTGTAACTTAGGCCCATGGCAGGATGAGACTTCCCTAAGGAAAATTCACAACCATCAAATCCTGAACATTCTTCATTGGGGGCATTCCACTCTAGGTACCTTCACTTAAAGAGGCCTACAATCTCATGGGTAAGTTTCACCTTCATCCCATAGACAAGATCTAGTACAACATATGGAAATCAAATCTATGGCCAAAGGTAAGCATATTTCTCTGGTTGCTCGTCCAAAATCACATATTGACTTGGGATAACCTTAGAAAATGAGGATTCATAGGCTCCTCAACTTTCCCTCTCTGTTCCATGCAAGAGGAATTGATGGAACACCTACTCAACCGATGTCAATTTAGTGTCAATATATGGGACTTTGTAGCACAAGCTATGAGAGCAATAGATAGAAAAAATGATAGCGTCATCCAATCCATTGAGGGCTAGAGAGCCTCTGCTTTAAAAAACCCCATCTTGAATAGAATCTAGAAATTACTTCCTAGTTTTATAGTCTAGAAAATCTGGAAAGAAAGCAATAGAAGAATTTTCCACTCTTAGTCATCTTCGTACTCTCAGGTATGGCACAAAATATGTGAGAATATCCGAGAAACAATCGGATATCATAAAAGGACTGAAGAAGATATTTCATGTGATCCCCAGGAGAGCACCATCCTTTCCAACTAGAACCTCAATCTTAATCAATCTTTGATCTCCAACGTTCCCCAAACCAACATTGTTCTTAGGCCTACTTCTTGGAAAAGGTCATTGAGGGGGTTCCACAAAATGAAGTTTGATGGCGCTTCCAAGGGGAAACCTGGACCAGCTGGGTTTGGAGTGGTCTTCATAGATAGAAATGAAAAAATAACTTGTATTATGACAATACTTTTGGTTTAGGACATTACAAATTCGCAAAACTTTGGGGCCTCCTCCAAGGAATTCAACTTGCAATCCATATAGGATATAAACAATTAATTGTGGAAGGGGACTCCAAGATTATAATTTCTCTATTCACAAAACTTCTACATGGCTCACCTCCTGCAAACATCTCTCCTAGTTGGCATCTCCTTAGCACTTTGGAACTTCTACAATCTCTGATATCTTCGACAATGGTCATCATCCCCTCCCATGTTAGAAGATAAGCAAACAAAAATTGCAGATAAACTAGCCAATATTGGGGTATCCAGTGGGGAGTAGGACATTTTCATTCAAGATACTCAATAACCTCTTTCCCCTTTACTTTAGGAATACTCAAACATGGTGCAATTGGATTTCAATGCCCCGGATGGGGTGCCACCTAGCCCTGCAAGTAATTTTAACACTTGGACTCTGGCGTCCTCTCTGTGTTCTCAACCCCTTGCCAAATATGGGGCATTTATGCAGGTTACTCCCTTATTCTCTAGGTCTCATGCACGACATTAAGGTTCAAGTCTTTTCGATGGCTGGCGGGATGAATTCTAGTACATACATGGCGAATGCAATTAATGGCAGTGCAATGGATCCTTCAAGGACCTCTAACCTATACATCACTCATTCTTCATTTCCCTATTTGTATTTATCTCTATTTCTTTCTTTCGTTGGTAAACTTAACTCTATTGGTACTCATCTCTTCTTTTCTCTCTTCATTCTCTTGGTTGCTCTCAGTCTTCTTCAACCCCCTTTCTGGTTCAGTCCTCCCTCTCTCAGCATGATGCTTCATGAGCACAGAAAACCTTATAGAGGCTCAAGATCTCATCATGGTTTTGTTGGAAAATTCTCCTCACATCTTCCTTCATCCAGTGTCTCTACTTCTTCTTTGCTTTCCTCTTTGCCTAATTCTAGCCGACAAGATGAGGAGGTTTGAGGATTTTCCATTATGGAAGAGGAAATTATTCCTAAACAAGTTCAAGAAAATTTAGTAGCTCCAACCTCGCCCTCAACATGAAGGTCTCTAACAGATGCTCCAAATTCTCTAGTTCGCAATAATGCAACATGAAGCAATTCACAGGCTCCAGTCGACCAATCCAGTAGAAGGAATGAGTAGAATCTCCACCTCAGTTTTTTCAAGACTAACTTCGGTTGATATTCGATCTTTGTAGGGATATAGCAGAGCAACATTTCCACCAAGAGATGATGGATCGTTGACTGGTTGACCTCCTCGACTCGCTTTCTGGCCAACAACCTTGTCATTCGTGTCTTGTATTCCACCGTCAATGTGCATGTACTCTAGGTGGGAATGTTCATCCTCGTGGCGATGGCGGTAGCAGTCAGTCTAGGATTTAACACCACTCCTTTGTCATGTTTTTTTCTCATATCCTAGGTTCAGTTTCAATAGTTCATAGTTATGTTCTACATCCTAGATGCTCATGTAGCCATTTTAGCATTTTCAGACATCTACTTTTAGCCCCTCATGGAAGAATGTTTATGTTTTATACGAACTAGTGTTGGCATTGGTTTCCATTTTTGGAAATCCACGCACCAGGTCGAATAAAATGTACTTGGCACTCTGTTTAATGAAGACAATATAAACTCTTACTCACAAAAAACAAAAAAAAAACTTCTTTATTTTTAAAATATCTAAAAGGTAGGGACTATGTTGCTCGCAGTCCTTGTTAAATATGGTACTCATTTTACAAATCCAATGAAATAGGAATGAAAGTTGAATCGCTATAAAATGTAGTAACTAATTATTAATGAAAAAATTATCAGCATTTTTAATTTTTCTATATTGATAAAGATTACAAATAAATGGAAATAGATTAAATGTTTTTCATGCATGGTGTAAATGAAATGCAAATGTTTTTAGAATTTTCATGAGCCTTAAAAAGTATTTAAGTTATAAGACTTGGTAAAGTTGTGTCTTATACTATTAAAGGAATGATGTTCATATTCAACTTCTTAAGGGCATGTTAAAAGGAGATGATGTTCACCTTCAACTTCTTTGTACCAAAAGTTTTAAAAATCAATTCACAAGGTGTTTTCTAGGTTATTTCATAAAAGAGTTTCATTATGGAGATCATGAGAATTTTGTCATAATTTCAACAATTCTTTAATTTCATAATGTTGGAAAATTTGTTTTCTTGATAATCCAAATTATGATAAATAAAATATTTGTAACATTTCAACTTCCTTTAATTGATTATTTCATTAAGGATGTAAGAATGCCCCTCTTATTAATGATTTCATTGTTGATCTTTAAACTTTAAAAATATGCAAGATTTAGTATTATGGGTATTGTTTTAATTTGATTGTCTTATTTTATGTTCCTATAGTTAATCCAATCGTGATCTCTGGCCCAACCTATTTTGAATATGTGGTGTTTATTGTTCATATTAGAAACAATAACATGGAGCCTATGCTTTCTCATACTTGAGCAATATGAATTGTGCATACCTAATGATGGCTTTAGATTTCACCAAAGTACATATAATTTAAATACAGATAATGGAGTAAGTAGCATTGTTGGCACAGGGGCAGACCCAGGGTTCAATTCTCAAGAGCACACCAACAAAGAACTAACTATCGACCCTTTCGGCAACACCTGCAAAGAAGATGAAGTCTCACCCAAGGTAGAGGCAGGGTGGTTGCAGGATTCAAGTGTCTGCAACCTTAGCTGGGACACCGATCTATGATTATAATACTTAATACAGCTCTTAGCACCATTAGTTCCTTAACATGTAATCACTATTCACTTCGTTGATACAACAGAGCTTCGCAGTATCCACACCAATCTACAGTATTCAAGCACTTAACATATACAAATGGATCAGAATGAGCATACCAAGCACTAAACATGACTATCTAGATCAGATCTAACGTTCTCACATATGATAAGCACAAAGCATAAATGGATCTATCTAAACATATCATAGCACTTAGCATATAACATATGAACACATCAAGGCAAAGCACAAAGCACACAACACAGTGTTTACGTGGTTCAACCCCACCTTGGGGTTACATCCACCAACTCTTATTCTTTATTGCATTCAATCAATCGGTTACAAGAACAGAGCCTCAAAACACTTCTTCGCATAGGAAAGAAGATCTGCGTAGCTCACTAGATCCTTCTTCCTTGCACTACAACACAAAGCCTTCTACAGTCTCTCACGGGGACTTGCACTCGGCTCTGCAAGTCTTACACAAAATGCACAAATCCTTGATCACATGGATTCAACTCTTGGCACTTAGCCTACATCACATAGATATATCATCCACTACTTCTCTATATGGCCTAGACATCTATATATACATACAAAATAGGTCTAAACATGGGTAAACCCATGGGTCGACATCCCAATCCCATTACATAATCCCAAAAACCCAAAAAGGACCCAAAAGTGGGCCAAGATCCCGTGATCTCTGCTTCGTCTTGCACTCCTCCTTCGATAGGCTGTTGAAGTCCCAAAAACGATCAAATATGACCAAGTGTTCCTCAAACTTGGTCAAGGGCCAACAAGCATTGCATTTAATTTTAAAATTATAGGTTATAATTTTGGGGGGGATTTTCTCATTTTTATTCCGAGTCTCACTAGATTTGTTGCAACCTAAAGTTCACATCCGTATAGAATAACTAGGATAATTAGAGTGCTGAAAATGATTTTTTTATTATCTCAATCTCAAGGTCCGATATTTCAACATGTGTTTTGAAGACCATAATAAGATTTTGGACCACTAATGATTACATATTCTTAACATTTTGATTCTAGTTTAAATGGAAATTATACTCGATGCCTAAATATTTGTAATATAGTACCTCTTCAGGATGTTATCACTATACAAAGTTGTAGGATAAATTATTTTCTTAGATATAATTAACATAAATTATTTTCTTAGATTTAATTAACATAATCTTAGTTTTTCCAATATTGATGGCATGTTCATAATTAATTTTTGCAAAAACGTTCAAAAGTTTTGAGTTTCTTTTGAAGATTTTCAACATATTTTGCAAGAAGAGAAATATCATCAATGCATAAGAGGAGAAAGGGGCCATCTTTGCTTAAAATCAATATTGTAATTAGTTCCTAATAAATATTGGTTATTACATTTTATTGTAGCAATAATATTTTATTCGAGACTAATTACAATAGTATGGAGCTCAGGAGGGATGCCTATTTTTTCTAATATTTTCCATAGCTTGACTCTAGGACCAAGGTCAAAAGGTTTTCTAAAATCATCAACACGGTAGATGAAATATTCAAATTCATTAAGAAAAATATAAGCTGACCAAGGGTTGGTTAAATAACAAACATTGTCTCATTTTGCATTATTTGTTTATTTGTAGTGCATGCATCCAATTTTGAATTCCCGCATGCATCCAATTTTGAATTCTCAACTCTTTTCTTTAGATGAAGATTTTCCTTAAGGAAATAAAAGAGTTTATGCTTCAAATAGTCATTGATTTATCCACAAATTTAATAGTTTTGTGTATCTAATAAACACAAACATTGTGGAAGAAACTCACATTTGCAATGAGCTTCTAAAGTGATATACTTCTCCTTTTTAATTTTCAATGAAAGTGGTGGGGACATGGTAAATATCAATTAGTAAAAAGACAAGAATTTTAGTAGATGGAAGTAATGGAAAATGTCCTAGGAGTTAAAATTCTTCGGGGACTCTAGGAAGACTATAATAAACTCCTAATTCTCTTAAAAGGGAAAGCCTCAATCAACCCAAAATAAATTGATGAATTGTTATGGTACAAAACCTTGCCCCTTAGTAAAAGTGGGATTCTCAAAAATTCTAATAGAATGTCTTCTAGATGTCTCAAAGGACAAGATTTGGGAAATAATATGGGTTCACAATGCCATCCAAAATATGAACACCTTCCTTTAGTTGCAAGTCTACAAAAGTATTTTGAATATAAAAAAATCCCCAAAAAAGAGGTATTGAAGGTCCCTCAAATTTCTCTCCATGTATAGAAATGAGTCGTCGAATAAATTTTTATTTTTTGAATGCTCTTATGCTCTCATAGTCTGGAAGGAAATGCCAGTAGAAGAAAACATGGAGGTACCTAAATGATCCAAATCCTATAATTTTATATTTAGACCTTATCACTCTAAATTCCTGAGCAAAATTAAAAAGATTCATTCTTATGAAGGTGTGGACCTTACTCATTTTTTTTGTTAGTCTAGCTAGAAAGCAATAGAATGGGATTCAAAGAATAGAAAATACTCCCTCACTAATCAACAATTGCAAAAAATTTACTAAGGGAAGCCTTATTCAATAACTATAGAGGAGATAGGAATAAAAAAGATCTAGGGAAAAAAGAGATTGAGGTTCCTAATTTTCTTTTGTAAAAATACATACATTCACATAAATATATTTATATAAACAAGAAAAACATTAAAGAGATTTTTGGGTCTAAAATGGGCCTCTTGTTGATTAATTGGGTTGGTTTTCATTGATCTCAACCCTTGAAGAAAGTCTGGTATCAAAATTTGATAGCCCCAATAGTATGGTTAAGGGACTCAAGATTGTTTGAGGTATAAAGGTATGAAAATTAGTGTATTTGCAGGCAAGACTATTCTAGATGGATAATACATGTCATGACATTTCCGATGATATGTGGAACGCCACATAACTCCTCACGGTTACAGACTTATGGATTTTTGAAGTTGGAGAACCCTCATAAGTTATCTAGAAGCCCCTAGAAGGTCAAAGAAGTTAAATTGTTCTAGAAACTCCTAGAAGAAGTTGACTAGTCAAAGTGGGTGAAACTAGGAGTTAATCATGGGTTAAGTTGTTGCAATAAGAGAATAATTAAAAATAAATTAGTTTCAACAAGAAGTGAAGAGTTTATTATTTGTGGATAAAGTGGTTATAAGTGGACAAGTGGTTAGAAGTGGGTTATCCCTAAAAGAAGGAAGTTGGGTTAAGTTGGTTAGAAGGTAACCCCTAGAGAAAGCTACTTGGATATTATAAACAAGAGATAAAGGGTCTCTTATTAGCACCTATTGAGCACATTGAATATATATTATTGTGTAAGTCTTATTGCAGGTACTTATTGATACATCTAAAGTTACGCAAGTCTGAGGTAGCATCAAGGGTTGACGATGAAAGTTTTGGAGTTGCATAAATACTAAAAAAACCCTACTTTTTTAGGTGTACACGGGCTGCAGTGGAAGAGGTCATGTACATACACGGGTTGGCAATATAAAAGGGTGCACATAGTTGGAAAAGCCATGAAATATTGAGTTGTTGAGAGTGTTAGGTTCTTAGAGTCTGAAATCAAGCTTCGAGGAATATCTACAAAGATAAAGGACAATAGATCTATCTACAAGTTCAAAAGGTATGTCTTATTTTTATGAGTAGTTGGGTATTGTTCTCTACATGAGATATGGTTATGGGGGTTTGAGGATTTTCCCTAGAGAGGCTATTGGTTGTATGACACTTACTATATAAGTCAGATCTACAGAAATAAAGTGTTGGTATATATGATACTTATCATTGGTATATCTTGTTAGTATTGAGGCATATCTTGTAATTCTTGGTACATGGTTGAGGGTTTTGGTTGTGAAGTAGTTTGAGGCTGCATATCAGTAAGGTTTTTATGTCTAGTCCATGTGAGGGTTATTACACTTGATCATTATTGTATACACATGTATGACACATGACTAGAGAGACATAGATACACTCGGTTAAGGGATATGTATGATGATGCATGCATAGGCCACAACTACAGATTGGCCACAGTGACATATTGTAGGTTGATTTGACAGAGGCAACAAAGTGTCTGAGTTTCATAAAAGGTGAAAACCCTATCTTTTTGAAGGTGTACACAGGTTGTAGTAGAGATATCCTGTGTACATACGCAGGTTGCAGTAAGATAGGGTGCGTACATACGCAAGCTTCAGCATAAACAAGTCACGTACCTGTTGGTTTTGGTTGGTACATGCTGAATTCTAGTACAGGTTGATTACAGGATATTGGTACAGGTTGTTGGCGCAGATTGGTACAAATTTACAGTGGTATATCTCACAGTGACAATGTGACGGATTTTACTTATATTTTAGGGTGGTTAGATGGGGCAAGGATAGGTGGTTGTATCCACCTTCCGATTGTAGCTGGAGAACATAGGGGGTTGTAGCCTCCTTCTGGTAGTAGGCAGATAATTTGGGAGTTGGAGCTTCTCTCAGGTTGTAGCCTGACAATTTATGGAGTTGGAGCCTCCTTCCAGTTGCAGTTGAAGAACAAAGGAATTTGGTGCTTCCAATGAATGTAATTCTTAAAGACATATAAGAAAAGGCATTCTCTGGTTTTCTCCCACATTGGGTTTCCACATAAAATTACTGGTGTACTGTGTATGTGTATGATTTCTCATTGTTCATGGTTCATTTATTATGAACTTGTTGACTAATAATGGTAAATTGATCATAAAGATAAACAACACTTACATATTGTGGTTAAAAAGGGATTAAATTGATTTATTACTGATTCACCCCCCTCTTAATAATCCAACAATTGGTATCAGAGCAGGCTCCTTTAGAAATCAATTTAACCACTGAAAGGTAGATCATGGGGAGCAACAGTATGTATAAAATGGAATACCATAATTTGATGAGGAGAACTATGCATTCTAGAGCAGAAGGATGAAAACATATCATGTACAAGTGCAAGGATTTGAGGTTTGGAAATTAGTTGTAGATGGATATAAAGAAGCTGATGTTCCTCCAACAAATGAAAACAGAAGGAAACTCAGTCTAAATAATTCAAAAGCCAAAAATGCACTCCTGAATAGTTTGGTTGATTCAGTATATGTCAAAGTTATGCATTTCATCTCCGCAAAGGAAATTTGGGACAAACTTCAGAATCTTTATGAAGGAAACACAAAATTCAAGGCAACAAAGCTTCAAACTTACAAAGGTCAATTTGAACAGCTGAAGATGAAGGAAGACGAGAATATTGAAGCTTATTTTTTACGAGTTGATGAAACAGTGAATGCAATTAGAGGATTGGGAGAAGAAGTTGATGAATCTATAATTGTTCAAAAGGTACTAAGATATCTTCCAATGAGATTTGATCCTAATATCTTAAACTAGAAGAAGAACAGATCTGGATTCAATAAGCATGGATGAGCCACATGGAATATTCACAACATATGAAATGAGAACTGAACAAGAGAATCCAGTCACAAAAGAAGCAACATTCAAAGAATCCAAGAAGTCAAAGCAAAATGGAAAACAAAAGGAAAAGTTAGAAAGTAGCAACAGTGACATCTCAGAAGACGATGAAGAAGTAGCCAACTTCGTCGGAAGACTGACAAAGGGAACCATTGAAAAATACAGAGGTAAGATTCCTTTGATTTGTTTTAATTGTGATGGTATTGGTCATTTCACTAACAAATGTCCTCATAAGAAAAAGAAAATAAATGAAGAAGATGATTCAAATAGAAAACAAATGTACAAAGGAAAAAGAACCAAAAATAATTTTTTCAAGAAAAGCTTTTGCACAAAAGAAGAAAACACCTCATCAGACGAAGATGAAGATAGTGAAAGTGAGACAGAAAGGGTTCTATTCACGGCATTAGAAGACTCTAATGATGAAGGAACCGAAGAAGAATATGAAGACGCAGAAGTTGACTACAGAGAAGAATTGATGCGTGCCATAGAAGTTATAAAAAGGGAAAAGAAAAAAAACAAGTCAATACAGGAAGAACTAAAAAGAAAAGAGGAATCTCAAAGTTACAACTCTAAAGAACTAGAACAAATGATCACTAAATAGAATATTCAAGTTGAATAAGACAAAATAATTGAAGAATCACTCAAAGAACGCTTGGAAGAAAAAGATAGGATCATTGGAAGTTTAGAAGCAGAGATTGTCACATTGAGAAAAGACCTTCAAAAGAAAAACATGTCAAACAACTCAAAAGTTTTGGAAGATATTATTAGAAGTGAAAGGCCAAACCATGACAAGTCCGTACTAGGGTACAATAAAATAGAAAAGGGATCAAAATCCAAAACAACAGATCAAGAAACACAACCAAAAAGTTATGTAGAGACAGTCATATGAGACAAGATGTTTTACAAGGAAGATCACAGAGACACTCCTTCACCTAGAAGATTCAAATTTCAGAATCAGTGACAATCAAAAACAAGAAGGCCTCAAGAAGAAGAAGGGTTAAGAAGAGTAACTCATTTTAGAATATCTACAACTCCCAGGTATCAAATTGTATTTGTTGGTTTATGTTATTCATGTAACAATTTTGGACATAAGGCTGTAAATTGCAGAGCTAATAACATGAACAAATACGATCGTGAAAGTTATGCATGAAATGATTATTCAAGAAGGCCGAGTGAAACAAAAAACATAATATACAATGGGTTTGAATCCTTAAGTATTGATATTGAATTCTACAAGTGCAATAACTTTGGACACATGGCTAGAGATTGTAGAATGACAGTTCCTCCAAGAGAGTCACAACATAATAAATAAATTCACAGATAGGAACCTCAAAGAATATGGATAAGAAAGTAGAATCAATTCAACAATGAAGAATGCACACTTTGTCTACAATATAAGCATGATAAACGCAGTTGGTATGTTGACAGTGGGTGCTCAAAGGACATGACAAATGATGAATACAAGTTTCTAACCTTAAGAAAGGAAAGATATGGATTAGTCTCCTTTGGAAACGACGACTCAACTAGAATCGTTGGAAAAGGCACAGTAAGAATTGGAAACAAGGATACCAAGGCAGAAAATGTTATACTAGTGGAATATATGAAACATAATCTTCTAAGTGTAAGTCATATATGTGACCAAGGTCACAAAATTGTGTTTGATTCTCAGAAATGTGAAATAAGAAAAGAAGGTTTAGGAAGATTGGTTGCAACAACTGTAAGAGCTTCAAGCAACATATATGTATTAAGTGAAATTGGAAATGAAAAGTGTTGTATAGGAAAGGAAGATGAATTTTGGCTATGGCACAAAAGAATGGGTCACACAAAATTTGACAACTTTGTCAAAGTCAGCAAGAAGGAAGAAGTCAGAGAAATGGCCCAGATCACGAATCCAACCAACACCTTATGCAAACATTGTCAACAAGGAAAGCAAACAAAGACCAAATTCAAATCAAAGGAATACTCCATAAAAAGATCGTTAGAAATTGTGCATACTGATCTAGTTGGACAAACTACAACAAAGGGTTTAAAAGGTGGGAAATATTTTATGTTATTGGTTGATGATTATACAAGGATGACTGTAGTTTGTTTTCTCAAGAAGAAGTTAGAAGAATTTGAGAACTTGAAGATATACTAGGGAATGGTTGAAAATGAAATGGATTCAAAAATCAAATGTTTGAGATCTGATAATGGAGGAGAGTTTACTTCAAAGGAA
Source organism: Picea engelmannii (assembly GCA_009831015.1). Lineage (NCBI taxonomy): Eukaryota > Viridiplantae > Streptophyta > Pinopsida > Pinales > Pinaceae > Picea > Picea engelmannii. The sequence goes on along the minus strand of ML798562.1, from coordinate 328,391 downwards.
TTTATGGATTTTTGCAGCAAGCATGGAATACAAAGGAAATTCTTCGTTGCTATAACACCTCAACATAATGGAGTTGTCAAAAGGAAGAATAGGACAATACAAGAAATGGCTTGAAGAATATGAATGGATTCCAAGTTGACAGATGTATTTTGGGCACATGCAATGCATACAAGAGTTCACATTCAAAACAGATTAATGCTTAGAAACAACAGTGATAAAACTCCCTATGAGCTATGGAAAGGAAGACCATCGAATGTGAATCACTTCAAAGTTTTTGGAAGCAAATGTTACATCAAAAGAGAAGATGGAAGAATGGGAAAGTTCGATTCTCGTGAGGACAAAGACCTACTTGTTGGATATTCTAGAACAAGTAAAGCATACAAATGTTTCAATCTAAGGCTCAACAAAGTTGTGGAAATCATCAATGTGATGACTGATGAGACAAGAAGACGAAAAATAAAGGAAGAAGAAAAGGAGTCAATGGAACAGGTTCACGAAGAAGAAGCAAATGATGAAGAAGTAGCAGAAGGGGATGATGAAGAAGAGAAAGAATAAGTAGAAGGGAAAGAAAAATAAGTACCTCGAAAGACACCTAGAAAATTAATACAGAAGAATAATCCATCAGATCAAATTATCGGGAATAAATATGTAAGAGTTTAGACTAGAAGAAGAATTCGTTCACCAGAAAAACTACACCTAGCACGGTTATCCTCAATTGATCCAAGCAGCTTTGAAGAAGACAGAAAGTATTAATTCTGGATAAAATCCATTGATGAAGAGTTGGATCAGATAGAGAATAATGACACTTGAGAATTGGTTCCAAGGCCAAGGTACAAGAATGTGATTGGCACAAAGTGGGTCTTCATAAACAAATTGAATGAAGATGGAAAAGTTACCAGGAACAAAGCTAGATTGGTATGTAAAGGATACACTCGGGTTGAAGGCATCGAATTTGAAGAGACGTTTTCCCCAGTTTCCATAATGGAAGAAATCAGATTGATCCTCGCTTCTGCATGCTCCAATAATATTAAAGTGTATTAGATGGACGTGAAATCAGCCTTCATGAACGGGGATATAGAAGAAGAAGTCTACGTTGAGCAACCAGAAGGATTTCAGTTGTCAAAGAATGAAAATTATGTTTGCATGTTGAAGAAGGCCTTGTATGGTCTCAAACAGCCCCCCAAAGCATGGTATTCTAGACTGGACAAATATTTAAAGCAGCAAGGGTTCAGGAAATGAAATGCAGAAAACAACCTCTACATCAAGGTAAATCAAGATAGTATTTTGTTAATTGAATTTAATGTTGATGATATTATTTTTGGAAGTGATGATGACAGGATGAGCCACAAATTTGCAAACGATATGTAGAATGAATTTGAAATGTCACTACTTGGAGAATTATCCTTCTTTTTGGGTCTTCATATATGTCAAAGCAACCAAGGAATTTTTATTTCTCAAACCAAGTATATCAGAGAAATGCTAAAGAGATTCAGAATGGAAGATTGCAAACCAGTCAATACTCATATGCAAATCAATTGCAAGTTAAGTAAATATGATTATTCAAAGGCTACAAATCAGAGGAATTACAGGTCAACGATTGGTTGCTTACTTTATGTGACAGCATCCAAACTAGATGTACTGCGAGCGGTTGGGAAGGTGGCACGATTTCAAGAAACACCAAAGGAATCACATGTTCTAGTAGTAAAGAGGATATTTAGATATCTCAAGGGTACAAAAGAGTTTGTCTTATGGTATCCCAAAGAAAAGGATCTATTACTTATTGCCTACACAGATGCAGATTGACCAGGTTGCATTGATGACTGCAAAAGTACAAGTGGATCAATGTTCTACTTGGGTGAGTGTTTGGTATCATGGCTAAGAAAGAAGCAATCATCGGTACCATTGTCTACAGTCGAAGCATAGTATATTGTAGTAGCAACATGTTGTACACATGTTCTATGGATGAAACAAAATTTGACAGATATGCATGTTGAGTATGATGAGCCTATTCTGATATATTGTGATAATACAAGCACCATTTGTATCTCAAAGAATCCAATGATGCACTCCAAGACTAATCACATTCCAATCAAGTATCATTTTCTACGGGAACATGTTGCAGAGAAGAAAATTCAAGTTGAGTATGATCATTAAGATTTATGTGGGAAGAAAGGTTTGGAGGAATCGGAGGAACCACAGTATTGTTAATCGGAGGTCGACGTTTCGAGTCCATATCAAGACCCATCATCAGGACATCTAAGCCTAGGTAAAGGATAAACCGAAGAGCGGAGATAAATAGTAAACTTACGAGGGAGAAACTACAGTCTTGAAGTCGGCTTCTAAATTTATTATTATTATTATTAAAAAGATTAGGGTTTCCTTTTTGTATTAAATTATTAATTAATTTGTAACTTTTTAATAATTTCAATCTATTATTTATAAAGTTTTATTAAGGTAAATTATAGACTAAGATATTATTATAAGAGGTTTCTTCATTTTTTCAAGTTTATTAATAAAATATTGTCGTGTATGTTATTAGTTATATTAAATTGTATTAAGGTAATGTAATGTTTAGAATCAATTTTTAATGATGTAATGTTTAGAGTTAATTTTAAATTTTTAAATTTTAATTATTATTCTATTTTTATTTTCAATTATTTTATTTTAGAGTAATAATAAAGTAGGAAAAAGGTTTTAAGGGAGAAAGGTTGTTAATATTGAAACTAAGGTTTTAGGTTATAGGTTTATTAATAATGAGAAAAAGTTTCTAGTTGAGAAAGAGGGGCCTAGGTTTTTAGGGTTTTAAAGGGAAATTACCTGGTACATCTATCTTGGATCAGAGGAACCCAGTTTTCGCTGATTTCTAGGCCATTATCCCTATTTAATTTGTTAGGGTGTTTAAGGATTTCGATGGCTTCTTTGATTCTGCGTTTGAAGAAGTGATCTTCCTTGGCTAAAAATTTTGTGTCTTCTAGGCGTATGTGGTGTTTGGAAGAACAGGAGTGTTCGGCTAAAGCTGAGGTGCGCGTACGTTCATTTTTTATATCTTCTACATGTTCTTTAATTCTGATCTGAAAGGAACGACCAGTTTCAAGTTGAGTATGTTGGCACCAAAGAATAGATTGTAGATATATTCACAAAACCTCTTCCAAGGGAAGCCTTTGAGTATCTTTGTCAAAAAATTGGCATAGTTTCTGCTTCTTAATTAATTTTGAATGATATTCTTATATGTCTTATATTTACATGAGAAAGAACCATAAAGAGAAAAATTTATTTTGGGGGAGTAGTTTCATGAAGATTTCATTCAAGGGGAGCAACCCCAAGGACAGTTCAGTTAGGGGGAGAAACCCTGATAGGAAGTCACCTTTGCCATTGATGCCAAAGGGGGAGATATTTATCAGATGCATGGATAGAGAGTTAGATTCTTGAAGAGAGAGAACAAAGACATGTTTCTAGGGGGAGTGATGGTCACAAGGGGAGCATGAGTGATATGACTTCAGTGTTGCCATAAATGCCAAAGGGGGAGATTGTTGATCAATTGGGTTGGTTGTCATTGATGTCGACCCTTGAAGCAAGTCCAATAGAAAATTTTGGTATCCCCAACAATATGGTTAAGGGACTCAATATTGTTTGAGGTATAAAGGTATGAAGATCAATTTATTTGTAGGTAATAATATTCTATATGGATAGTACATGTCATGTCATTTCAGGTGATATGTGGAACTCCACATAACTCATCATAGTTAGATATTTATGGCCTTGTGAACTTGGAGAACCTTCAAAACTTATCTAGAAGCCCCTAGAAGGTCAAAGAAGTTAAATTATTCTAGAAACTCCTAGAAGAAGTTGACTAGTCAAAGTGGGTGAAACTAGGAGTTAATCATGGGTTAAGTTGTCTCAATAAGAAAATAATTAAAAATAAATTAGTTGAAAAAAGAAGTGGAGAGTTTAATGTTTGTGGATAAAGTGATTATAAGTGTACAAGTGGTTAGAAGTGGGTTATCCCTAAAAGAAGGAAGTTGGGTTAAGTTGGTTAGAAGGTAACCCCTAGAGGAAGCTACTTGGAGAGTATAAATAAGAGAGCAGGGGTCTCCTATTAACACCTATTGGGGACATTGAATATATATTATTGTGTAAGGATTATTGTAGGTACTTATTGATACATCTGAAGTTACGCAAGTCTGAGGTAGCACAAAGGGTTCATGGTGAAAGTTTCGAAGTTGCAGAAATATTGAAAAAACCTTAGTTTTTGAGGTGTATGTGGGCTGCAGTGGAAGAAGTCACGTACCTATGCGAGATGGCAGTATAAAAGGGCATGTATAGTTGGAAAATCCATGAAATCTTGAGCTTCTAAGAGTGTCAGGTTCTTAGAGTCTAAAAGAAAGATTCCAGGAAGATCTATAGCGATCAGGTACATCAGATCTATCTGCAGGTTCAAAAGGTATGTCTTGTTTTTATGAGTAGTTATATATTGTTGTCTACATGAGATATGAATATGGGGTTTTGAGGATTTTCCCTAGAGAGGCTATTGGTTGTATGGAACTTATTGTATAAGTCAGATATACAAAAATATAGTGCTAGTATATCTAATACTTATCATTGGTACATCTTGTTAGTATTGAGGCATATCTTGTAATTCTTGGTACATGGTTGAGGGTTTTGGTTCTAAAGTGGTTGTGAAGTTATTTGAGGTTGCATATCAACAAGGGTTTGATGTCTATTACATGTGAGGGTTATTACACTTGATCATTGTAACA
>ML798562.1:287166-299965 GCA_009831015.1 Picea engelmannii | reverse complement strand
AGCTTACCATGTGTCATATTCTCATTCGTTGGTTTTCATGCCTTGAAATAGCTTTGAGAATTTGGCTAAGTATGGGAGACGGGACAAGAGGGGATGAGGGAGAATTGTGGGAAACAAAATTCGAGTGGATAGTTTGTAGGTTGTGGAGATGGACAAGAGAGTATTTGAATATAAAATATTTCATGAACCCGCCAACTCGTGGTTATTGACGATCAAACATATGTTAAGTGTTGAATGGCGGTCGATCAGACTTGCATGTAGAAGGAATAAAAATATTAAGGCTTTGGAACCCACAACAAATATGATGGTCAAAATATATATCATGGAAATTTGGGTGAAAAATGTATATCGTGGAACATGGGATATGAAAGCTTGAACCCGCGAACCCAAGAACCTGCGGCTGCAAAAATGACTAAGTATAGAATAATGTTGCGGTTGGTCGGACTCGAGATATGGGAGCATGGATGGAGATGAGGATCCGCGAGCCCACCAAACCACAAACCCGTGGTTTTCAAAAAACTACCAATTATAGTAACTAGAAAGGGAGAGAAGATAGGCTAAAAAAAAGAGGGAAACAAGTGGAAAAATGGTTAAGTGTTGAGATGGATAGAGGTGAAAGGTGAGAGAAACAAGTGATGAGAATACTGAACCAAAAATAGAAAATGGAGAGGAGAACATGATACTTAGAAAAATTCTTAAAAATCTCTCCTTCTGACCTTCAAACCAGATCTTGAATAACTTAGGCATACAAAAATGGATTTATGATCTGAAAGGTGCATGACAAAGATGAGACTGAGGGTTGTAGAGTGAACTTATAAAAGTTCAAAAAATGTATTCTTTTGATACCAAGGATTTTATGAACCCAAGCGCATGAGAATATAGATGACCAAATTTTGGTCAACATGTTTCTCTTCTTTTCGAGCAAGAAAACGTTTGGCGCCAAAAAAGTAGGGCTCTATGGATATCAACAGGAGACCAAAAATCTTTTTTTTTTCAAAATTACGCCAATCATAGGAGTAATATCAAATCGATTTAAGAATAAAAATATGTTGAAGGTAATAAGGTGTGTGGATTTCCTCAATTAGAAATGCTTGGAGTGGAGTACTACTCTTCAATGTTCAAGGAGCCCCAACATTCAAATGTGGGAGACATTCTTAGATTGATTTTTTTTCCCCCGCCTGATAGAAGTGGAAGATAGTAGGGAGTTGTTTCATGAAATATCCAAGGAAGACTCGCAGATGATAATAGCTAGATTCAAAAGGGACAAAATACTGGTCTGGATAGGTAGAATGTGGATTTATATAAATATTTCTTTGATATCATCGAGGTCGATCCTCTTCGACGGTTGGAAGAAATTCGTTGTTCTAGAAATTTTCTGCACAACATCAATTCCACTTTTCTAACCATTATCCCAAAGTCATATTGTCTTGCTACTTTTGATGAGTTTAGATCTGTATCTTTATGTAATGGGATTTACAAGATAATGGAAAAAGTTATAGCAGTGTAAATCAAACCCTTTTTGGACTCAGCCATCACTCAAGAGAAATTTGTTTTTTTTTATATGGTTGACTCATCCACGAGGCAATTGGCTCAGTGCAAGAAGGTATTAATTCCATCAAATCATTTAGGCATCATGTTTCAATCATAAAAATAGATTTGGTTAAGGCGTATGACCTGGTTTTGTGATTATACCTTAGACTCATTCTTTTGCACATTAGATTTGAGCTTAGTATGGTCAAGTGGACGATGGCATGTGCTTTGTCGGTATCCTTTGCGGTACTGATCAATGGGGTGGGTTTTCCATTCTTTCGCTTAGGTCGAGGCCTGCATCAGGGGTGCCCTCTCTCTCCTTTTCTATTCTTGTTGGTCGTTGATGGAATAAGAAGGTTAATTAACAATGCTAAACATTCTCGTTGTTTCCAAGGTTTGTGTGTGGGTAGAAGTGTAAGGCTATCACACGCTCTCTTTGTAGATGACATCTTTATTTTTTGTCTATGTGGGGGTAAGGAAGGAATAACATTGTAGGAGTTCCTGAAAATATTTTTTGATGCCATGGGTGTGGTCATAAATTCTTTCAAGTCTTCTCTTTATTTTCATGGGATTGAGGGGGAGCAAAGGGAAGTAATGAAAAATCTGTTTAATTTTCCTTTGAAGGATATGGAGGATGGTCTCAAATAGCTTGGATTTATTCTTAAGCCCAATAATTATGGCATTGCGGATTAGAATTGGATGTTAAACAAAATTTAAAAACAGAATAATCTCTAGTGTAACAGATGGATCTTGAGGGGTAGAATGATTAGTCCTCATCAAGTCAGTTATTGAAGCGATTCCAATTTATTATCTTTTGTTGGTCAAGATCCCAAACAATATAGTGACAAGGATAATGAAGTTGTTCTTTAATTATTTGTGGAAATGGAGTTTAAAGTATTTGGGGTCTCACTGAACCATCTAGAATATTCTCTCCAAGGCCAAATTTATGGGATGTTGGGGGATTAAGAATATCTCGGTACTTGGTTGGGCATTGGCGACTAAATATCTCTAGGTATTTATGAAGAGGGATAGTTTGTGGCAAAGAATTTTTTTGGAAAAATATATAGCTCCTAAGTCTATTATTGATTGGATCATATAGTCATTCAAAGCTCTCTCCACGACTGTTGGTCTCCAGTTTTGATCGTGTTTTTGCCTATATTATATCACCAAGACCTCCATTTCCATACCCACCCCTTCTGGCCTTGTTTTGACACAGTTGACATCTCTTTACCACTCAATGGGATTACTCAAGGTATCTTTACGTTTCAAGCTATTTTTTTGCATTTTGATGCTTTAAATTAATATTGAAGCTAATATGGCTTGAGTTAGGTACTATTTCTATTTACAGGGTTGCCAGTACCAGGTACCAGCTCGTACCCCGTGGAGATACCAATGAAGCCGCTCAAGATCTGCGTGTTATGGTCAGAATGGAGATAGCGAGACCTACATGACAGATGGAGTCATCGCTCATAGGATGATTGAAGGCATAATGATAAAACTGAGTTGTTAATTCTTCATCGTTCACACTTCGTGACACTACGTGTCACGAAGATGTAAAGACCGTTTTTAAACTTGATTTCAAGCTATTTTCGGATCGGGGATCCGTTTGTTTTTATGTATTTTTGCTTTAGACTATTATAGAGGAGGATATATATAACCAGGAGGTCGCTCCTAAGAGACGGTTGAATTATGCTATGTTATGAAACACATTCTCGAATACAATCTATGTGGCGTTATGTTATTTCACTGTTATACGATTTGAGCTATTTCTCTGTGAATGGAACGTGAAGTATATATAGTGGTTGCATAGAATGATATAGGTGGTTCTGGTTGTTCCTTACAACGTTTGTGCCATTTGGTTGGGCCCACCAAACAGGTTCAAGTCGCTGCTTTACTCTGTCGTAGATTTAGTTATTTCAGTGTTTTAGTATTTGCATACACGATAGTTAAAGTTTCAGAATTAACTCGTTCAGAATCGTGCTTAGTTATTCTTCAACAGAATCGTTCCCAGCATATTGATATCTCTTACGTTGATGAGTATTGAATGCATGTCTGATTCCTGTAGGGTTTAGAGCACGAACTTGGTTTGATTGGTTTCTAGCTTTCAATTCGAACATAACTTAGATATTGAGTGAACTTTACTTTGTTAGATAGTTAGTTACCCTGCTTAGTTAGAATAGTTAGATTACAGTTAAATTAGAGGAAGCTTCCGGTACCAGTAGGGTAAGTAGGGTGTTTCTCTGTTTTCCTGTAGACAGATTTATATTCATTTCTGATGCTCAGATTAAATGCATTTCAAGAAATACTCTTTTTGTCATGGCTTAAATAGAAATGGTGATGGTAGATGATTAAAAGTAGTGGTAGAATAGTCTTGTGAAATCACACTTTTGAGTAGGAATGGAGGCACCAGCATTTAAGCAAAGGACTGTTCTCTGTTGATGAATTAAATAGGAGATGCTAAGTTTCAGGATAGTCGTCAGGATTCAAATTCTTAGAGTGAGTTTGTGTTTTCTTCTAAAGATAGTTTTTAAGTAGGGATTAGAATCTTACCTGCACATACAATGTAGCAGCTCGAAGTTTATTTACCCTGGTTTGACAATTCAGTGGTTCAGGTCATTAAAATATTTAATATTGCAGCCTGGCAACGACTTCTATTCAATGGAGAACTATTGTCCAAGCATTCCCGGTTATTGGAAAGTATATAGTGTGGAAGGTCGGGGAAGGAAAGCAAGTTTGAGTTGGCTATAATGCAATTTTTGGATGTGGTAATGGAATTTTATTTCCCAAGGGATTGGTGCACCATCTTAGTAATATGGGATTGTGCATGCTTCATAGGGTGAGTGACCTAGGTTCATCGACCATTTGGGGTCAAGGCTGGCTTTCAGCGAATCATTTAGGCCTTCTTGATTTTTGGAGACTTGAGTGGGATATTTATATTTCAGAGATAAAAAGGGCGCATATTCATATTTCTCGAGAAGAAGATGAACTATCCTAGGTGTTCAAAAAATTGAGAGAAAATTATTATGCAAATTTAGGTTATCAAGCTACAATGGCAGAGAAGAATAGCAATAAGGTTTGGTGGTTCAAGAAGCTGTGGAATATTTGGAGCCCGCTATAGTGTGCCCTTTTCCGTTGGCTCATTCTCAAAGATCGGGTTCTCATGTGGGACATGTTACAAAGGCATGGTAAGCAGGGGCCTAGGATATGCTACCTATGAAAAAATGATGGAGAATCGAATCATCATTTATTTCTTGATTGTTCATTTTCTAACCAAGTATGAGAAGACATATTTGGTTATAACAGGTCAGGATTGCCAAATCTGTAGTCAAAGGATAATGTAAATTACTATATATTGGAATGTTTTAGTAATCCTCAGTTGAGACGGTATCAGTCACTCCCTTCATTAGTTGGTTGGGGTGTATGGATTTCTCATAATATCAATCTTTTTTATGGTAATGGTCATCCTTTATTTTAGGTGATTGAACAAGCTTTGGGTTCGTTGAGTCATTATTTGGTAGTTTTCATTAGTTCTTGTCCTCGTGTTATCGAGCCTTTGGATATTGACAGTCAAATCCCAAGGGGATTTTTTGATGGGGCATCTCAAGGCTAGGACCGTAGGAGTGGAGTTGCATTTATGATTTATCTATTTTATTCACATTATATTTCAAGGAAAGCATGTCTTGTCTCGGGCTCTAACAATTTTAGCGAATTAAATGCATTGTTCGAATTGTTGAAATGTGCCAAGATTACTAGTCTAGATAGTCTTCAGGTTTTTGGGGAATCAAAATTGGTAATAGATTGGATGGTGGATGCAACAAGTGTTGCCAACAATGAATTAATGTACTTGGGCTGACAATTGAAACAAATCTCAGCTTCATTTCAGAAAATCGCGTTCATGCATATTTACAGAGAACTAAATATAGAGACATTGATCCGGATTATGAGTGGAATGAAATGAATAACAGATTGAATACCATAGCACGGAGATATGGAGAACAACAACCAATATCCAGTGAACAATAACTTCTATTGAATAAAGAAAATAGGCTAAAATTGTAAAACTGCAGAACTGAAACAACTTGCTCTAATGGTGGTAGCTATCTTTGAGAAGATATGTGGCTGCTATGCGCATCCATTTGAGCGGAATGATTACAATGAGGCTCCAGGGGAATTTTTAACATTACTCGTGAATACCAAAAACCTAGACATCCAAAAACCTAACCCTAGGAGATGAAACGCTAAAAGTTATGAGGGCCCCAATGGGTAAGTTGGTACCTCAACTTCCCGAGGTCATAAATTTTGCATACGACCTTCGTTTTAGGCATGTGATAGCCCATTGGAAAGTTATTTTTAATAATTACAAATTACGTTGTCAAACTCTAACTCCGTCTATAGATTGATTGTGGAAAGCCAAAAAAAACATTATTTAGGGCTCTAAAACGACCCTGGAAGTACAGAAAGATGTATTGATATGAAAACTTCCAAAATAAGCCAGTTGGAATAGGTGGGCAACTGCCAATATCCACTTGGATGCTATGTAGGGCTTCAGGACAGCTTTGGAAGTGCAGAACCCACAATTACAAAGAAATGTCATCATTACAGAGAAACGTGTTGAACTAAAAATTGTCAATATGAGCCAGTTGGAATAGGTGGGTGGCCACCAATATCCACCTAGATCAATCCTCCCCCCTTCAGAAGAAATGGTATCCACTACGTTGAGTGCCCCCGTCAGGTGAGGAAAATTATGTTGAATTTGGCCCCAGGTAAGCCACTTGCCTTGATGTAGGATTTTCCCTACCTTGACAACCTGATAAAGCTAGATCCTCTGCTGGCGAGTGCCCTTAACCTGTGTGTCCACTATCTGATCAGTGGATTCTTGTTCCATGTAGCCAGGGTTGATCTTTGTTGGTGTCAACTTTTTTGTGATCTCTAAGGTGTCCAATAATGGTGGAAAATATGGCCGAAGGAGGTCCACATTGAACACTGGGTGAAAGCCAAGAAAGGGTGGAGTTTTGAGCTCAAAAGCATTTCTACCCATAGCCTTGGTGATAGTGTAAGGCCCGTAGCGAAGTGGGTAGAGCTTTCGATGGGTCCCTATGAGGCATTATTTCTACAAATGTAACCAGACCTTGTCTCCCACCTAAAACTGGTGCGGTACTTGGTGTTGATCATGACATTGTTTGCACTTAACATTGGCTTTCTGAAAAATCTCATGGACCTATTGGCGGATCTTCTGAATCCACTCAATGGATCTAGTGGATTTTTTGGCCTCAGACTGAACATGGGAAGATTCTTCCTATGTGGCTGCAAGAGGTAGTGCAACATCAATGGGACCCAAGGGTTGGAATCCTAGCCCCACCTGAAATAGGCTATGGTCGATGGATCTATGGAGAGCCCTGTTGTAATTATGTTGAACATAGGGAAGACTCTCATCCCATGTACGTGGATGCTTAGAGTTGTACATTCGCAAGATGTGAACAATAATCCAATTGATGACTTCTGTCTGGCCATCGGTTTGGGGGTGGAAAGCAGTGGGTTTAGTGAGCTTGGTGTCCAACAGTGACCAGAGACTCGACCAAAATGTGTTGAGGAATTTGTTGTCCCGATATGAGGTGATGGTCTGTGGTATCCCAAAATGGACCCACACCCGTTCGAAGAAGATATTACCAGTATCTGTCGTTGTGATTCTCTTCTTGCAGGTCGTGATAATGGCCATCTTCAAAAACCGATCAACCACCACAAATACACAATCATTATCGTTCTTGGTGGATGGAAGGCCAAACATGTAATCCATCGAGATGGATTCCCAAGGCCTCTCAGGAGTAGGAAGAGGGGTGTATAATCCTTGCTTCTTGATGGATGTCTTAGCAATGGAACAGGAAATGAAAGATTTGATATACATGTTGAACGACCACAGTTTTCTCCACCCCAAAATTTCTTTCCATCTGACTATAGTGAGCCTCCCAAATCATCTTTGCACACTCACTTGTGGGAACATAGAGGTGGCCCATATGGCATAACATTCCATCCTGGATGTGAAAATCAGTGACATTATCACCTGTACCCAAGAGTTGATAGGTGGTGGCGAAGTCAGGGTCACGCTGATAAATTTGGGGCCACTCGGATGCTTCATGCCCACATGAATGGAGAAATGTATTGAGTGCAGCAATGGGAGGGATACTGAGGTAGTCATCGACATGATTTGTGCTCCCTATTTTATACAAGAAGGAACTGTTGTAGGTATGTGTACCACTTTTGATGGTGGTCATTCTGTAACTTCCCCTCTATCTGTATGAACTGCAGAGGCTTGTGATCAGTGTGGATGATTGTCTGCTTTCCCAGAATGTAATGTTTCCATCGATGGCAGGCTTGCACAATGGAATACATTTATTTTTCATAGGTGGGGTATTTCCAGACAATATCTGAGAGTGTCTCACTATGGTATGCTACCGGATGACCATGTTGAGTGAGAATTGCGCCTACAGCATAGTCGTAGGCATCAATCTCAATCTTGAACGCTTGCTGTAGATCGGGTAAGGAGAGTACTGGAGCTGAGCATAAGAGATGCTTCAGATCATCAAATTCTTGTTGTTGTGCCTGCCCCCATGTGAACTTTTCCTTGCCACTGCCCTTGGTTACTTGGGTGAGGGCCCATGCAATATGGGAGAATCCTAACATGAAACTTTGGTAGAATTTGGAAAGTCCTAAGAAGCTCTGAAGCTCGGTTAGTGTGGTCGGGGTTGGCCAATCACGAATGAATTGGATCTTAGTTAGATCCACATGTACCCCATGTTCATAAACAATGTATCCCAATTATTGGACCTTGTTCATGCCAAATGAAACTTTTTCCAAGTTGGCATATAGCTTGTGTTGTCTCAGAGTGCCCAAAACCTATTGAATATGTTGCATGTGCTCCTCCCATGTTCTACTGAAGATGAGGATGTCATCCAGATATACCACCACAAAATAGTTAGTGAAGGGTCTCAATACATCATCCATCAATCTCATGAAAGTTGTTGGTGCATTTGTTAATCCAAAGGGCATGACCAGCCATTCGAAGAGACCTTCTTTAGATTTGAAAGTTGTCTTACATACATCAGTGGGTTCGATGGGAACCTGGTGGTAGCCAGACTTTAGGTCAATATTTCTGAAGAACTTTCCCCCCTTGAGTTGGTCAAGAAGCTCATCAAGTCAGGAATTGGGTACCATTTCATGACTGTGATTTTGTTTAATTCTTTGTAATCAATGCAGAGCCGCCAAATTCTGTATTTCTTCTGCACCAACACAATCGAGCTTCCGCAAGGGGAGGAGTTGGGTTAGATGTTCCCCTTTTGAAGAAGCTCTTGGATATGGCACTTGATTTCGTCATTTTCCATCAACGAGCAATGATATACTGGTCCATTAGGCAGCGGTGCATCGGGGGTTAGATCAATTGGATTCTTGACTTGGCAGTGTGTCGGTACCTGGTGGATGAGGAGACGATGTCTATGTACTCTTCCATGATCCCGTCCACTTTATTTTGTTGCAAAGAGAGGCTCTGTGTAGAGGTCACGGATGTGGTGGAGACCTTCTTCTTAATGCGAGCACAGATAAAAAATAAGACAAAATTGTTGGTCTTTGAAATGACCTTACTTCATTGCTTAGCAAAGATTAAAGAAATAGTGGTAGGTGGTACTACCTCTAGTATCCTATACAATTGTCTACCCAAAGTGATAATAACATTGTGGGGTCTAGACTCATATACATATTGTCCCTTACAAAAATATGGTTGGCCTAAAAGAACATCAAAAACTTCAAGGGGACCAATATCACACAATACCTCATCTTTGAAGGGCTTGATATTGTAGGGCAGATGACACTGTTGGTTGATGTGGAGATCTCGTCCTTGGCGAAGCCAACTGATTGTGTAGGGATTCGGTTGTGGTGTTATCGACAGGTCCAGTCTCTTGACAACCTCTGTTGAGATCGGGTTCTTATGATTGCCACTATCGACAATGAAATGCAACGAAGTCCCCTTTACCCACATCTATGAGTGAAAGAGGCGTTCCCCTTCCTCTGGTTCTTCTGGTTCGCTTGGCTGGAATTTGGTGGTAGCAACAGTGGAAGTGGGTTTGACATCAATGATCCACTTCCCATTTTCTGGATTTGATTCGGAGTTAGAATCTTCCTTTGACTTGGAATCTTTCAGCTCGACCACTAGTGACTGCTTGGAGCGACATTCTTCGGTGTTGTGCCAAGGGATTTTATGGTATTCACACCACTTTCTCGTGTCCTTCTTCGACTTCTCATTACCCTTCTTGGGTTGTGGCTTGGACTGGTTTTCCTAAGAGCGACCATCTTTGTTATGTACCTTGTTTGGTGGGTTGGGACCGCCTTTTCCCTGCTTCAGTTATGAGGAATTTGTCGATCCAAACTCTTGCCTCTTCTGCTTAAATTTCAACTCGATCTTGACAACATATCTATAAGCCACACCTAATGATGCGATGTCTAGAAAATCCATTTATGTTTGAATATATCTATGTATAAAACCATGGTATTTGAGCACCATATGTCATTGAGAGTATTTTATACCAAATTTGGTGCACAGAGTATAGAAAATATTGGTGAAATCTGGTACTATATGGTCCCTTTCCTGACGCAGCACGGTCCACCTTGTGTACTAGTCCTTGTAGCTTCCAACATGGTAGTATTTTTATTTAATGATATTCCTGAAGGAATCCTAGGTGGGGGTGACTGCAAATATTGCAGATTCCTCTGTGGCCCTTTGCTCAAAGTATGTATCCCACCAATCCTTAATATGGGGGACGACCTTGAGGAGTGCAAAAGTAATATTTTCCCTATCGGAAAAATTGTGGACCGAAAAATACCCTTCAATAAAATTCATCCATTGATCTACAACATCCACATCTATCAGTCCTTCAAATAATTGAATATCAAAATTTACTTGTACCTTGAAGGGGGTTATGTGGTCGCTTGATGAAGATGTGTCTCATGTGGGCAGTCATCGAAGGATCTATGCAAAGTTGTCCATCATCCCATTCCTTTGTCGCGCAAGGGATTCCTCGAGCAACATGTTAAAAGGATTTTCTGCTCCATCATATTTCTTCTCATCCCCCATGAGTTTTGGTCGGGTTCAGCGCAACCTATCTTGCAAAGGCTCGATTGGTTCAAGTCCCAGCTTCTTGTACCTAGATCTTTGTCGGGGACATGTACAAAGAAAAATAAATGAAGAGTAGACCGCTCTAATACCATTGATATGGATGTATGAGCGGAACGAAATGAATAACAGATTGAATACCATAACACAGAGATATGGAGAACAACAATAGATATCCAATGAACAATAACTTCTATTGAATAAAGAAAATAGGCTAAAACTATAAAACTGCAGAACTTAAAAAACTTGCTCGAATGGTGGTAGTTATCTCTATGAAGAGATGTGGCTGCTACGCGCATTCATGTGAGCAGAATGATTACAATGAGGCTACATGGGCCTTTTTAACATTACTCATGAATGCCAAAACTCTAGACATCCAAAAACTTAACCCTAGGAGATGAAATGCCAAAAGTTATGTGGACCCTGATAGGTAAGTTGGTACCTCAACTTCCCGGGGTCGTAACTTTTGCATACGACCTTCGTTTTAGGAATGTGATAGCCCGTTTGATAGGTTTTTTCGAGAAATACACATTATATCGTCAAACTCTGACTCTGTCTACAATTTGACTATGGAAGCCAAAAACAACACTGCTTAGGGCCCCAAAACGGCCCTGGAAGTACAGAAAGATGTATTGATATGAAAACTTCCAAAATAAGCCAGTTGGAATAGGTGGGTAGCCACCAATATCCACCTGGATGTTGTGTAGGGATTCAAGACAGCCCCGAAAGTGCAGAACCCACAATTACAAATAAATGTCATCATTACAGAGAAATGTGTTGAACTAAAAACTGTCAAGATGAGACAGTTGGAATAGGTGGGTGGCCACCAATATCCACCTGGATCAGACATGCTACTTATCGAAGACATGTTTGGAGAATCTTGTAAATATTTTATTATTGGAGGAATTTTGATATGGATACCTAATCTTAAGAAGTAGTGAACCTTTCTTTCCTCAGTAGAAGTATGTTAGAGTTTTAATCTCGTGATCTGTTTTTGAATCCTTTGTCTAGTTTTTTGGGAGTTTTTTTTTTTTAATCCTTTTCTAATCCTAGTTTTGGGATGATTCCCATATGGGACAGTTTCAAGGATGATTTTAAGGATGGGAATTTATATTAAAATTTAGAAACATGTGATAATATTACCAGTCCTTAATATGCAAAATGTAAAATGTTTGGCAATAGTTTTGTAAACATATTCAAATTTCTAAGGTTTTTATATAGTTTTTATAAAATTTTGGCAATTTTTAAGGTTAAATAATTTTATTCTATGGAATTTGGGCGAATCTTTTTTAGAAAAAATGGAAATTAGCAAATCGTTTTTTGGGAAAAACCATGGAAAATTAGCCCATTTGTGAAATTTATCCCCTAAAATCATCTATGGGTAGTTTCCCTCCTTAAATAGCAGTATATTGGACTATTTTTCAAATGTTTTGTCAACAACCCTATTGCACCTTCATAATATAACTTATTTTTTATTAATAGTAGCTATGTTTTTTTCGAGGAAAAAATAAAATTTGTAGAATTTATTCACTATAAAAATTTTCTTTCTACATAAAAAAAAAATGGAAAAATGATTTAGAAATCTGGCAAAAAAAAATTTATCATGTTTTCCTTTCACTCAACTTTAGAGGTGACTAGAATGGCTTAGGCATTCTATCCACAATGAAAGGGAAACATACATATAAATTGGTTAAATCTCACAATTACCATACAAATGTAAGTTAAAATATGTGTATATTAAAAATTTTATCATAAAATCAATATGAAATGGTGTACGCTGATAATAAGAGGATTTAATAATTTTTATATTAGTGTAATATTTTTTTTAATCTTTATAACATTTTTTATAACATCTTCTTTAATATGTTCACTTTTATAAAAAAAAATTAAAATATTTTATATAGATTAAAATATCTTGGAGGAAATGACTTCATACACATATCCTGGAATTGATATTCACTATAAGTTGAAATGGAATTATAACATTGAGAAAAGGATTATTGGGGGATGGAAAGCTTATTATCGGCTTGAAAACAATTGTAAATCAACCGATCTTTGGATTTGGGATAAGAAGAAAATCCTCTTTCAGACTCTCATTACACATGTTATTAT
>ML798562.1:266835-279513 GCA_009831015.1 Picea engelmannii | reverse complement strand
GCTCTGAAGGCCTTTTTACAATAAGCAGGAATGCCAAAAACCCTAGACATCCAAAAACCTAACCCTAGGAGATGAAGCGCCAAAAGTCATGTGGGCCCCGTTTGGGTAAGTGAGTACATCAACTTCCTGGGGTCGTAACTTTTGCATATGATCTCCGTTTTAGGTGTGTGATAGCTCTGTTATCACTCTAGGAAACTCTCCTAGGCTGTATGTCAGAGATGCCTGGTAACTTAATCTTTTGTAACTATTTTCTCAATAATAAGTGTGGGTTTGGATCAAGTTGGATAACTAAATCACTCCTCACTCAAAACATGCATGAACACATTTATATGGACAAGGCTTTCAACCACAAATGTTCAGAGAGTTTACAAGTAAATGGATGTGTGGAGAAATAACTATTATACCAGCAGAATCATATATAAAGCATATATGAATGGCCAATTACAATAATCACATAAATACTTGCAAAGTTTAATTTATGAATGCAATGATAAGATGACAGTTATCAAGCATAAATAAACATAACAGCATGAATATAATATCCAGGTGCAAGTACAGAATAGGTAAGAAGATGAAATCTGAACAAGTTATGGCAAAAGAATCTTGTATTACTCAATATGAAAATGAGAAGTTTGAGTTTACAATAATGTGAAAAAATCTCCAAAGTCGAATCTTCAGCCTCAAGGACTGAATTTCCCCCCATTTGTTCATCAAATTTTCTTGGCTTTATATCCTTTACAAACAGTTTCAAGATCCTCAAAAGATGGATCTGATAACCTCTTCTCCTATCTCAAATTCGAATTTGTGAGGTGGCTGGAAAAGACAAAATTTTTTGGAAATATGCTTCTCAAAGATTTACCCATATCTCTCAAACCAAAAATGTTGTGAAAAAACTGGAAGAGGATTTTGTAGATTGGTTTGTTGTGAGAAAAAACTCTCTCATTTTTTTGATATTCATTTTCAGTTTCCTGGGATCTGCATTTCAAAAACATGTGTCAAACATGGAAATTTTGAGATCCGAAATTTAGGGCTTAGAGATGAATTCGAATCTCCCAATATATGACACCTGTAGGAAAAATGAGAGAGGTTATTGTTATTTGATGTGTTAACAACAAAAACCTCCTCCAATTTCTCAAAAAGATTCTTCAGTCATTCAGAATCATCATTTGAAAATGATGACTCAGTGTAGTAAAAACGCAGAATTTCTACATTTTTGATGGCTTAGAAGCCCTTTTGGAAAGGCGCTTAGCTACCGAAACCTGAGTTTTGACTTTTTTGAAGAGAAAACCAAATCAAATGTTTTTCAAACTTTATTACAAACCTAAGGCTCTAAAAAAAGAACCTTAAAAAATTTAGAAATGTATTTTTCAATGACTTCCTATCACCTAAAATAAACAAATTTGACTGTGTTATTTGAGGAGATAACATCTGGCTCCTTCTGGGGATGAAAGCCTCCCTGCGCGGTTTCAAAAACCTCAGATCCAATGCCTTTCCTGTTGGGTTATGGATTCATTTGGTCTGTGCAATCTTCTGCAAACCTGTAACTTGCCTGTAGCCTTTACCATTGGGTTACGGAGTCATTTGGCCTTTAGAATTGATCCCTTGCAAACCTGCGACCTGCCTGTAACCTGCCCTCCTTATTCAAGAAACCGAAAACAATCTACTTGCTCATATGAAGAGATTATTCTTCTGCTAACTCCTATGCTAACCAACTGTATTACCTCTTATCAAGTGAAGTCATGCTTCCAATGAAGCCATGTCAGAAACCGATTTACTGATCTTGTTCTTGATTTTGACCCCAAAAATAATAGAGAGTGTAACATGCAGAAATATGGTTGATGACAGAAACAATCTATGTCTGACAAAAAAAATTTGACATTCATACTACTCATATATTCGAAATAGTCAGCAACAGGGTCATAAAAACCATAAAAGAATACCTCTTTGAGTTGTTGATCCAACTGTAGATTGAAGTGATGTTGTTGGCTACCTTCACTGATCTCAATGTTGAATGTAGATTGTTGGACCTCTGCTGGAGAAACATGCACGGTCAACTGTTGATCTAAACTTTTATGCTCATCATCTTCCTCTTGATGTCTGCTGCAATTTCCCTTTGTCTACAAATCTGAAAGTTGAGGAATGTCCTTAGTATTTGCAGCAGATTCGAAACTATCATCTATTGATATATCAATATGCTGATCATGCTTTGGATTTTTGAATGGAAAGATATGATCTTCATGACAACCCAAGACAGTGAATGCATTTGGTACAATGTCAAAAGCATCTATATAATGGTTAACATCCTGAAGATCATCAATATCTCGATCATAATGAGAGATATATTCTACTACAGTAAAATCTTCATGAATGTTTAGTTCTTCATTCAATAAATTTAATTCATGACAGCATTCGGGATATAGAAGATCAGCTGGAAAATTTTCTTTACAAAACACATGAAAAGAAGCATGAAAATCTACCAAAGAGTTGATACTGGCAATAGGAAGAGACTGGTACCAATCACGAGCAATCCCCTCTAATGAAAAACAGAAGAGCCGGATCTGAACATCCTCATGCACAACTTGCAAGTGATGAATGCAATCATGAAAGTCCAGCAAATGTTCAACTGGTACTTCCCAATCTTCACCTCGAAATCTGGGAAGGCTATTTTCCCATTCATCTCTACTAGGCACTGAATTAGGGAAACCAACAATCTTTGAAAAATCACAGAACACATACCTCTTAGATAAGATCTTGTTCATTTC
Source organism: Picea engelmannii (assembly GCA_009831015.1). NCBI lineage: Eukaryota > Viridiplantae > Streptophyta > Pinopsida > Pinales > Pinaceae > Picea > Picea engelmannii. The sequence continues at coordinate 276,751 of ML798562.1, read as the reverse complement.
ATACCAGTGAGGTCGCCAACAGATTTCAGAACAATGGAGTCGCCACTAAATTCGTCCTTCATGGAGTTGCCAGATAGATGATTACAACCGAAAATATGTCTAGACTTTGTCTATCATCAAAGCTAGATCTTTTCGTCTCCTAGGGAAGCTGAGCTTTAGTCTCTTCTCTCGGGCAACAGTGCCAATTTGTTATCACTCCAGGAAACTCTCCTAGGCTATATGTCAGAGATGCCTGGTAACTTAATCTTTTGTAACTATTTTCTCAAGAATAAGTGTGGGTTTGGATCAATTTGGATGACTGAATCACTCCTCACTCAAAACATGCATGAACACATTTAGATGGACAAGGATTTCAACCACAAATGTTCAGAGAGTTTACAAGTAAATGGATGTGTGGAGAAATAACTACTATACCAGCAGAATCATATATAAAGCATATATGAATGGCCAATTACAATAATCACAGAAATACTTGTAAAGTTTAATTTATGAATGCAATGAGAAGATGACAGTTATCAAGCATAAATAAACATAACGGCATGAATATAATATCCAGGTGCAAGTACAGAATAGGTAAGAAGATGAAATCTGAACAAGTTATGGAAAAAGAAGCTTGTATTACTCAATATGAAAATGAGAAGTTTGAGTTTACAATAATGTGAAAAAGTCTCCAAAGTCGAATCTTCAGCCTCAAGGACTGAATTTCCCCCCATTTGTTCATCAAATTTTCTTGGCTTTATAGCTTTTACAAACAGTTTCAAGATCCTCAAAAGATGGATCTGATAACCTCTTCTCCTATCTCAAATTCGAATTTGTGAGGTGGCTGGAAAAGACAGAAATTTCTGGAAATATGCTTCTAAAAAATTTACCCATATCTCTCAAACCAAAAATGTTGTGTAAAAACTGCAAGAGGATTTTGTATATTGTTTTGTTGTGAGAAAAAACCTCTCTCAATTTTTTGAGATTCATTTTCAGTTTTCTGGGATCTGCATTTCAAAAACATGTGTCAAACAGGGAAATTTTGAGATCCAAAATTTAGGGCTTAGAGATGAATTCGAATATCCCAATATATGACACCTATAGGAAAAATGAGAGAGGTTATTTTTATTTGATGTGTTAGCAACAAAAACATCCTCCAGTTTCTCAAAAATATTCTTCAGTCGTTCAGAATCATCATTTGAAAATGATGATTCAGTGTAGTAAAAACACAGAATTTCTGCACTTTCAGTGGCTTAGAAGCCCTTTTGGAAAGGCGCTTAGTTACCGAAACCTGAGTTTTGAATTTTTTGAAGGGAAAACCAAATCCAATGTTTTTCAAACTTTATTACAAACCTAAGGCTCTAAAAAATGAACCTTAAAAAATTTAGAAATGTATTTTTCAATGACTTCCTATCACCTAAAATAAACAAATTTGACTGTGTTATTTGAGGAGATAACAAGCTCGTTGGAAAGGTATCGTCAAGGAGATTCATTTTGGGGGCTCAATTATGCCTTCGGCTATCATTGAGAACCTCGATCTCGAAAAACCTTCATTTAGGCCCTCAAAATGGCCCCGTAAATTGTCAAAATTGCTAGAAAGTTGTTTTGAGCCAGTTGGAAAAGGTGGGTGGCCACCGATATCCACCTGGATCAATCCTCCCTCCTTAGGAAGCAATGGTCTCCATTGCGTTGAGTTCCCAGGGGAGAAGGAAAAGTGTTTGTTGAATCTTCATCTTGGTGAGCTGCTTGTCTTGCTGGAGATGTCACACTGCTTAGTTTGTGTAAGTCCATCATGAACCTGTTGAGGTTGAGGTTGTTCAACAAGTCGAGATACATGAGAGGAAAGTGTGCAGAAGGAATCTTTTCACTTTGCTACAACCTTGTCGGCCTGCTTATGTTGGATAGAAGGTGCTTGGGGCAAGGTTGTAGTGGTTGCAGTGTCCTTTTGAATAGATTGTGAAGAAGCTAAATTTTATAGTATGAGATACTACCTTGCGACACTTTTTAGGTGGAACAGTAGTCGGAACTACCTCTGGTATTCTGTAGAGATGACCCCCCAAAGTAACAATGACACTACAGGGTCGAGACTCATAAACAGCATGGTGTCTCCAAATATATGGTTGGCCCAAGATAACATCACAGACATCCAGTGGGGCAACATCACATAATACCTCATCCTTGAAGGGTTGGATGTCGTATGACAATCGGCACTGCTAGCTAACACGAAGATCTCATCCTTGGCGAAGCCACCCGATGTTGTATGGTTGCGGGTGTGGTGTTGTCGACAATCCCAACTGTTTGACGACCTCTGCTGAGATGAGGCTCTTCTGGCTTCCGCTATCAACAATAAAATGCAGTGGGGTCCCCTTCACCCACATCTATGAATGAAAAATGCGCTCTCCCTCTTTAGGATCTATTGGTTCTTCTTGTTGAATTGCTATGGTCACGACAATAGCAGTGGGGTCTGCGTCAATGATCTGTACTTTACCAGTATTTTCAGAATCAGATTTTGAATCAACGTTCAGCTCCTTGTATTTGATCTTGACCACCAATAACTGTTTTGAGCGACATTCATCGGTGTTGTGCCAAGGGCTTTTGTGGAAATCACACCATTTTCTAGTGTCCTTCTTTGTCTTCCCGTGACCCTTCTCTTCCTGTGTCTTGGACTGGTTTTCGGGAGGCTGTTTGTTAGGGCCGTCTTTGTCATACTTTGGTTGTTGTGGATTTGCAGACCCAAACTCCCGTTTGTTCTGGTGCTTAAATTTCTGCTCAATTTTAACAGCATATCGATAAGCAGCACCGAGTGATGAGATGTCCAGAAAATCCATTTCGGTCTAGATGTATCTGTGTAGAGCCCCACGATATTTCAAAACCAAATGTCACTCGAAGTCTTTGATACCCAGCTTGGAGCGCAAGGTATGGAAGGTATTGGTGAACTTCGGAACTGCTTGGCCCCTCTCTTGCCGCAGTGTGGTTCATCTCATGTACTGGTCATCATAGTTTCCAACAGGTAATACTGTTCCTTTACCACATCCACAAAAAAATCCCCAAGTGGGATTGGCCCGATATATCCCAGACTCCTCTGTGGAACTTTGCTCCCAGTAAGTTTCCCACCAATATTTGACATGAGGGAGAGCTTTAAGGAGTGTGAAGGTGATATTTTCTTTGTCGGAAAAATTGTGAACAAAGAAATAACCTTCTAGCAGAGTTAACCATTTTTCTAGGGCTTCTGCATCTATTTGTCCTTCAAATACAGGACTATCAAAGTTAACTTGTACCTTGAAAGGCGAGGTGCCTCCAAAGTGGCCGCTTGATGAAGATGTGCTTAATGTTATCGGTAGGCGTTGAAGGATGTGGGCAAAATTCTCCATCATTTCGTCCCTCTGTCGCATGAGAGCTTGCTCAAGCAACAGATTGATAGGATCGTCTGCTCCGTCGTTTTTCTTTTCTTCCGCCATTGAGGGTTTCTTGGGTGTGCGAGATCGATTGTCTTCAAGAGAGACAAGCTCGAGACCCAACTTGCTATACTCAGACCTCGTCGGGGACATGCACTGAAAAAATGATCAAGAGCAGCCTGCTCTGATACCACTGATCCGGATTATTTTCAGCACGAAATGAGATCGGAGATATAATAAATAAATGCACAGAGATATCGCAGATATTCAATAATATAACATAAATGTATCAGATATGCAACCATAAACACAGATATACAGTAATACACGATTTCTATTAATGAAAGAAATGTACAGAGACTGTAAAAATACAGAGTGAAAGACTCGCTAGAATGGTGGCAACTTATCTCCGAGAAGAGATGTGACGGCTACTCGCATTCACAAGAAGATCATTACAATGAGGCTCTGAAGGCCTTTTTACAATAAGCAAGAATGCCAAAAACCCTAGACATCCAAAAACCTAACCCTAGGAGATGAAGCGCCAAAAGTCATGTGGGCCCCGTTTGGGTAAGTGAGTACATCAACTTCTTGGGGTCGTAACTTTTGCATACAATCTTCGTTTTAGGTATGTGATAGCTCATTGGAAAGGTATCATCGAGGAGATTCATTTTGGGGGACCAATCATGCCTTTGGCTATCATTGAGAACCTCGATCTCGAAAAACCTTCATTTAGGCCCTCAAAATGGCCCCAGAAGTTAAAACCTGCCAAAAATAGTAAATTGTCAAAATTGCCAGAAAGTTGTTTTGAGCCAGTTGGAAAAGGTGGGTGGCCATCGATATCCACCTGGATCACAGGGCCTCCATTTTCCTCTCCATATCCACCATTCCATTGTTGATGAAGGTTGCTTGTTTCTTTCTTGTATTCCCTTGTTTTTCTAATAGAGGAGTTACTCTCTCTCTCTCTCTCTCTCTCTCTCTCTCTCTCTCTCTCTGTACTTTGATGAAGTAGACCTTGCCACCCTTGACCAAGTGGTATTTGTTTCCTCTCCTATAGAAGGTAGCATCTCTATCCCACATGTATGAGCTACCAAACATCACTCCATAGGCATCCAATGGTGCAAATTCACATTATACTTCATCAACATAGTCAATACTAATGGAAAACTTGATTTTACATCTCTAAGTGATTCTTATAATAGTTTTCCCTTGCAACCATACTAGTGAACTTGGAAGCACTAGATCATAAGTTTCTAGACCAAGTTCATTAACTAATGTTTCAAAAAATAGATTACATTGAGAACCACTTTCAATAACATCATTTACCTTCTGGTTCTTCACTTGAACTTTGATTTGGAATAGTTCATGTTTATCTCCACCTGCCTTTGACTGTTGAAATGTGGTGAAAACTATGGCTTCATCTGGATGAGAGGTTCTTTCTACCACTTCTTCTTTTTGCTCAATAGCTACCTTTTCATTCCCCTTGGACTTTAGCCACTTTGGACACAGCTTGGAAAAAATTCATCTCAAGGGTCCTTAGAGGGGGATGCACCCCTTTCATCCCTTCCTCATGGAAATTCTATCAACAAACATTTGAGGCCTTGGGAGAGGACCAAAAAAATTCCCTAAAGAAGTTGGTGGAGATGGATAAGCATGACATGGTATTTGTATTGGACACAATCGGGGATTTCTCCCCTATCATTGATGAGTTGGAAAAGCTTCTATTGTGTTGGTATTTCGTGGGAATCGATGTGTTGGGTTCCTCAAGATGCTTATCAACTAACAATTCTTCTAATTGCGTGCTCTGCAACTGTTTTTCCATTCCATCTAGTCTGTTTACAGAACTATTCTACAAATATTTGGACCACTCCTTTTCTCTTATAAATATTTATGGTCCCTATGTGGGACAGGAGGAATTTTAGAATCGTACTCTTGGCTCTAATTGCTTTCATTCTGAGTCTCTTATAATAGGAGGATATCTTAACCTTATTGTGAACAGAGAGGAAGTGTGGGGTCGAAATTCTAGAGTGGATGTGTTGGCTATTTTTTTTGTGCATAAATTTCAAATGGCAGGCCTTGTAGAATTGATCCAGTAGTCTTGAAGCCTACTTTGACCAAAAAAAGAAGTGATCTGGAGGGGATTGTGAAGCGTCTTGATTTTTTTTTACTTCATCACAAGTTATTGCAAGATGAGAGTGTTATTCGAGCTTGGGTTTGTAAGTGAGGTGTTTCGACCATTTCCCCATTTACCTTGAATTGGCTAAGCCGCTCGGTAAGCAAGGATCTCCTTTCAAATACAATTATGCATGGGTAGAAGTGAAGGATTTATGGAATTTGGTCAAGGATTGATGGGTTCATTTTTAGAAAAATTCTAACAAATTAGCTAATTCACAATTCATTGCAACCCTTCATAAACTTAAAATTGTTGTGACAACGTGGAATAAGGAAAGAAGAAAGTCCAATGATCATAGTCTTCGTCAAATTGAAAGTGATTTGGAAGCCATTTATGTTAAGATGCAACTTGGGCAAGGGAACCAAGAGGAGATGGAATCATGTTGATCTTTGGAATCTCGTAGGTTTTCTCTTCTTTGGAGCAAGAAAACATTTGGTGCCAGAAAAGTAGGGCTCTATGGATATTAGCAGGAGACCAAAAATCGTTTTTTTTTCAAAATTACGCTAATCATAGGCGTAATATCAAATCAATTTAAGAATTACAAGATGTTGAAGGTAATAAGGTGTGTGGATTTCATCAATTAGAATGATTGGAGTGGAGTACTACTCTTGAATTTTCAAGGAGCCCCAACATTCAAATGTGGGAGACATTCTTAAATTGATTTCTTTTTTTCCCCGTCTGATAGAAGTGGAAGATAGTAGGGAGTTATTTCATAAAATATCTAAGGAAGAGTTGCAGACGATAATAGATAGCTTCAAAAGGGACAAAATCTTGGTTCGGATAGGTAGAATGTGGATTTTTATAAGGATTTATTTGATATCATCGAGGTTGATCCTCTTTGAGTGTTGGAATAAATTCATTTCTCTGAAAATTTTCCGTGCAACATCAATTCCACTTTTCTAACCATTATCCCAAAGTCAGATTTTTTTGCTACTTTTGATGAATTTAGACTTGTATCTTTGTGTAATGGGATTTACAAGATGATGGCAAAAATCATAGCAGTGCAAATCAAACCCTTGATGGACTCAACCACCACTCAAGAGCAATTTGGTTTTTTTATATGGCCAACTCATCCACGAGGCAATTGGCTCAGCACAAGAAGGTATTAATTCCATCAAATCATTTAGGCATCTTGTTTCAGTCATAAAAATAGATTTGGCTATGGTGTATGATTGGGTTTTGTGGTTATACCTTAGACTCCTCCTTCTGCACATTAGATTTGAGCTCAGTATGTTCAAGTGGATAATGGCATGTGTTTTGTCAGTATCCTTTGCAATACCGATCAATGGGGCGAGTTTTATGTTATTTTTCCCAGGTCGAGGCCTGCATCAGGGGTGCCCTCTCTCTCCTTATCTATTCTTATTGGTTGTTGATGGACTAAGAAGGTTAGTTAACAGTGATAAACATTCCCATCATTTCCAAGGTTTTCTTATGGGTAGAAATGTAAGGCTATCACACCTTCTCTTTGTAGATGATGTCTTTATTTTTTGTCTATGTGGGGGTAACGAAGGAAGAACAATGTAGGAGATCCTGAAACTCTTTTGTGATGCCACAGGTATGGTCATAAATTATGCCAAGTCTGATCTTTATTTTCATGGGGTTGAGGGAGAGCAGAGGGAAGTAATGAAAAATCTATTTAATTTTCCTTCGAAGGATCTAGAGGACAGTCTCAAATACCCTTTCTTTGTTCTTAAGCGCAATAATTATGGCATTGCGGATTGGAATTGGATTTTAAACAAAATTGAAAAATGGATTAATCTCTAGTGTAATAGATGGATCTCGAGGGGGGGATGATTAGTCCTCATCAAGTCAGTTATATTGAAGCGATTCCAATTTATTATCTTTTGTTGGTCAAGATCCCAAAAAATATAGTGACAAGGATAAGGAAGTTGCTCTTTAATTATTTGTGGAAAGGGATTTTAGAGTATCTGGGGTCTCACTCAACCATTTAGAAGATTCTCTCCAATCCCAAACTTCTGGGAGGTTGGGGGCCTAAGGATATCTCGGTACTTGGTCAGGCATTGGTGACTAAATCTCTCTAGGTATTTATGACAAGGGACGGTTTGTGGAAGAGAATGTTTTTGGACAAACATATAGCTCTAAAGTATATTATTGATTGGATCAAATAGCCAATCAAAGATCTTCCCACTGCCTTTATTCAATGGAGAAATATAGCGCAAGCATTCTCGGTTATTAGAAAGTATCTAGCGTGGACGGTTGGGGCAGGAAAGAAATTTCAAGTTGGCTCTAACACAATTATTGGATGTGGTAATGGCATTTTATTTCCCAAGGGATTGGTGCACCATCTTAGTAATATGGGACTGTGCATGCTTCATAGGGTGAGTGACCCAGGTTCGTCGACCATTTGGGGTCAAGGCTAGCTTTCGGCAGATCATTTAGGCCTTACTGGTTTTTAGAGACTTGAGTGGGATATTTATATTTCAAAGCTAAAAAGGGCGCATATTCATATTTCTCAAGAATAAGATGAACTAGCCCAGGTGTTCAACAAGTCGAGAGGAAAATATTTTTTGAAGTTAGGTTATCAAGCTACAATGGCAGAGAATAATAACAATCGGGTTTGGTGGTTCAAGAAGTTGTGGAATATACAGAGCCCACTTTAGTGTTTCCTTTTCCTTTGGCTCATTCTCAAAGTTCAGGTTCTCATGTGGGACATATTACAAAAGCATGGTAAGCAAGGGCCTAGGATATGCTATCTATGCAAAAATGCTGGAGAATTGAATCATCATTTACTTATTGATTGTTCATTTTCTCACCAAGTGTGGGAAGACATATTTGGTAACAAGTTAGGCTTTCCAAATATGTGGTCAAAGCATAATGTAAATGACTGTCTATTGGAATGTCTTAGTAAAATCCTCAGTTGAAACAATATCGGTCACTCCCTTCACTAGTTGGTTGGGGTGTATGGATTGCTCAGAATAACAGTATTTTTGATGGGAATGGTTGTCCTTTCTTTCAAGTGGTCCAAGTTACAAGCTTTGGGTTTGTTGAGTCATTATTTGGTAGTTGTCAATGGTTATCGTCCTGATGTTATCGAGCCTTTGGATATTGGCAGTCAAATTCCATGGGGATTCTTCGATGGGGCATCTCAAGGCCAGGACCGTAGGAATGGAGTTGGATTTATGCTTTATCTATCTGCTTCACATTATATTTCATGGAAAGCATTTTTGTGCTCGGGGTCTAACAATTTTAGTGAATTCAATGTGTTATTCAAGCTATTGAAATGTGTCAAGAGTCGTGGTCTAGATAGTCTTCAGGTTTTTGGGGACTCAAAATTGGTAATAGATTGGAAGGTGGATGCAACAAGTGTTGTCAACAATGCATTAATGTACTTAGTCTGACAATTGAAACAAATCTCAGCTTCATTTCAGAAAATCGTGTTCAGGCATATTTATAGAGAACTAAATACGGAGACAGGCTCCTTATCGAAGACATGATTGGAGCATCCTGTAAGTCTTTTATTATTGGAGGAATTTTGATATGGATATCTAATCTCAATAAGTAGTGAACCTTTCTTTGATCAGCAGAAGTATGTTAGAGTTTTAATCTGGTGATCTGTTTTTGAAGCCTTTGTCTAGTTTTTTGTTTTTTATCCTTTTCTAATCGTAGTTTTGGGACAATGCCCATATGGAACAATTTTCCTTTTGAATAGAAATATATTGGACTATTTTTGAAATGCTTTGTCCACAACCTTATTAAACTTTAATATAACTTTTTTTTATTAACAACCTTATTAAGCCTTAATATAACCTTTTTTTATTAATGAAAATTGTTTTTTTCAAAGAAAAAAAAATTGTCTAAAATTTATTTACTATAAAAAAAAATTCTTCCTACATAAAGAAAATGGAAAAATGATTTAAAAATGTGGCATAAAATTTTAAAATATTCATCACATGATTATGAAACTTTCAATTTATATAATCATAAATAATACCATTTAGTCAACAATCATGTTTTTCGAACGTAATTTTAAAATTGACAAATCCTTTTATACAAATAATATTTTATAAATTAATTTTATTTCACATTTATTATACATATTATAACTTAAAATTTGATTTCACATCTATGATACATATTATAAATGGAAAAGGATAACTCGAAGCTGTAAGTACTTAATAGGCTATATATAATATTTAAAAAAACTAAAACAAGTGTTAAACTAATTGTTCTAAACAAACACCCCAAAGAACATAATTTATTTTCCATTACAAAATGAGAGAAACCCTAAACAACACTTTAAATAACATAATTCATTCTCCATTACAAAAGGGTAGAGATTTTGAAAAGATATATATATATATATATATATATATATATTCTCCATTACAAAGGGATAGAGATCTTGAAGTGA